>JAODUP010000029.1:867500-875000 GCA_025642065.1 Paralvinella palmiformis
ACACACAAAAAAACGATCGAAGTTTTAATTAGCGAGCCCAAGCGAAAGGCCAGCTGAACTGACCTGAACTCAAATAGAAACTGTGTCAGGTCAATACCGGGACATGTCTGGAAATACTTCGAATCTCTCCAGCCTTGACGGCTATCTGAATCATCTCAGATCCATAACGCGAGTTCCGGATCCGGGCGTGGGAGGGCGTTCGTTTGTCGTGGGGGGGGGGATCGACATCTCCCCCGTCTTGTTCCCGGTTTATTTTCGGCACCGACGTGAGAGCGCTGGATCGAGACGCCGCTAAGTTCGGCGCCCGTCGTTGATGTAAATATTACATGGGCGGGAGTCGGCTGACAGCTGGAGGACAGCCCGCGATGATTGATGGACCGACGGCCGATTAATGCCGGCTCCTGATTGGATGAGTAAACACGGCGACGGTTGTCAAGGGAGCGATCGACGTCGGTTCGGAACCGACTGGTCACCGTCTGCCCGGTGACGTTTGAGCGGCGTTGTCGACTTTAGAGTGGGGCATGTAAATAAAAATAATTTCCCCATGCACGAACGCACGCACCCGCGAACGTGCACCCGATGAATCGCCCAGATTGCGTAACCATCTATCAACCCGCGCCAGGACGACGCGGAATAAACGCGCTGGGACTATTTCGCTTCTTGTACACTTCGGTTAATTCGAATATCGATTTAAACACGATTGTAGCGGGCCAGTTTAATTCGATATAGGATCCATAAACGTTGTTGGGGGTCGTTTGTTTCCTGTCGATTGGGAAATTCGAGTAGAGGTCACTTACCTGAGGGTCAACTTCTGTTTTGTAGAGCTAGCCGAAATGCGACACCGAGAAATAGTCGGTTCTCTCAGACAAATAACACCACCAATAACACGACAAATAACACGACAAATAACACGACAAATAACACCACCAATAACACGACAAATAACACGACAAATAACACCACCAATAACACGACAAATAACACCACCAATAACACGACAAATAACACGACAAATAACACCACCAATAACACGACAAATAACACGACAAATAACACCACCAATAACACGACAAATAGCACGACAAATAACACCACCAATAACACGACAAATAAGACGACAAATAACACCACAAATAACACCACCAATAACACGACAAATAACACGACAAATAACACCACCAATAACACGACAAATAACACGACAAATAACACGACAAATAACACGACAAATAACACGACAAATAACACCACCAATAACACCATAAATAACATCTGTTACCTGGACATGTAGTACAATAGATTAATGTAATAGAAATTACCATCAAGGTGAGTTCTTTTGGTTATGATGATGATGATGGTGATGATGAAAGAGAGAGTACGCAAGCACGCATACGCACGCACGCACATATTGTGCTTAGACATAAAGATTCAGGGTTCCTTTGACAAAAAAACCTTTTCAGCAAATAACACCAGTAAGTCATTATATTAAACACGTAGAGAATAGAGATCAAAAGAGCCCCTACACCTTGCGCCCCCTCCCCCCGGCCACCCGGACACACCCACCCCACCCTACGATACCCCCCCCACCCCCACCCCCAGTACGCCGACCTCTCTCTTCTATAACTGTTACCTAGATTAAGGCTCGGCTCGTAACCCGAGACACGTAACTGACGTGGATCAATTCCACGGCTCCTGGCGGCCAGTCGAATGTTTACTGTTCTCCTGGAGACATTTAGCTTAAAAATTAATGACATATCCATCAGCCGGCTCTGTAACGTGTCGTGTGTAAACAACATTCGATTAATACTTATATTGTAACCGAGTAAAAACGTGCTGTCTACGTCATCAATTTGTTCGTAAACGTCATTTTCGAATTGGATTGCTGCTGATTAATTCAGACATTTGATGGATTTTCGTGTGTGTGTGTGTGTGTGTGTGTGTGTGTATATATATATATATATATATATATATATATATATATATATATATATATGCGTGTTTTATGTTACATATAATAAAGGCCTGGGCTCAGGTTTTGTGTGTGTGTGTATTTTGATGTGTGTGTATGATTGCACTGGCTCAGAGCACAAAGATCCAAATATCCATAAAACCCATACTTCCACAGATTTACACACACACACACACACACACACACACACACACACACACACACACACACACACACACACACACACACACACACACACACACACACACACACACACACACACATAGAGAGAGAGAGAGAGAGTAGAACATCTTTATATCGACACATTCCGGACTACAAAAATGCCCATTGTAAAGTGGGTGTAATTTTAGAAGGTCTGGACGACTCATCAGTTAGTGACGCTCAGAGATTCAGCTTTCCGTATGCGAGAAATCCACGCGTTTCGTAGCGCGTGCGCGAACGCCGAATTAAATACCTCGCTCGTCCTCGTTGGTATTGATACGGACAAATGAAAACCATCATCACACAATCTTGACGACGACTCAGAGGCTGACATCAGAGGTCCCCCCCTCTCTGTTGATACATCCAGCCATACCTTACCTCTCTACCCACTAATATAATCTATTATGGAGGCGGCGGCGCGGTTCAGTGACCAGACGCCATTTTTTTTTCAGGCCGTAACCAATCAGCTTGTAGTAGGTCGGGAGCGATAATGGATTAAATATGCAACAGTGTTGATGAGAAATTGTAGCACTCACTCGCCATGTTATAATGTGGCCGGGCACTAGGAGATGTGGGTCATTGACCGGATATCAATGTTTTTGTTTCCTTCTAGCATTCATCTGGTTTTGTGATTACAAAAACAGGTGGAGAAAAAAAAAAAAAAAAAAAAAAAAAAAAAAAAAAAAAAAAAAAAATATATATATATATATATATATATATATATATATATATATATATATATAAACTTTTGTATGCACATAACAACTTAGTTACAAACGGTACATTCAAAAATACATTCATTTTAAATAAAACGTATAAATTATAAAAATATATATATTTTATATATATATATATATATATATATTACATGCCACTCACGCATGACAGACATACAGACAGACAGACAGACAGACAGAAGACAGAAAGAAAGAAAGAACGAAAAAAAAAAAATAAATAAATAAATAAATAAATAAATAAATAATAATAATAATAATAAATAATTAAATAATTAAACAATTCAAATAATCCAAACATTTATATATTGCAATAATTATAATAATGATACATACAGATAGATAGATATTTAAATCGATAAATACACAGATACATGGATGGATGGAAAGATGGGTGGATGAATAGATGCTTAAACCTAAACCTAAAATCCGACATACAGACAGACAAACAAACGTGTCCCGTTATCATGCCAGATGGCTGGGAAAAGCAGGGGAGGATTTTCCTCTTGACCAAACAACGGGCAATCCAGAGATTTCCTTGATCCCTCTCGATAAATTGATCCCGTCTATGTAACCCAACAAAAGAATGCCCCTCATTGTCAGTCACGTGATCGATGAGGCGTGTACACTTTGAGCAATAATGGACGTCTTTTATAAAGGTCGCCAGTCTCCGGAATACTGTAACCCGGCGTCCGTCATTTGTCTGGAGCCATAGACGTCAGAACGTCGTCTCCGGATCGTCACGTGGCCATTAATGTCAGATTATTGGTCGTTTTTCACTCGCTTCATCGTAGTCGCCATTTTCTATAGCCATCCGTCAGGATCTACCGGAAGTAGGATCCATTCGTTCTGGATTGGTGCGTGCCTCTCGGTCGGACGGGGATGGGGTGGGTTCGTGGAGGTGTGGCGATAGCGTTGAATATGAGGGACCATCTAAGGGACTAGTCATCAATAAGGGACTAGTCATCAAAGAGGGACTAGTCATCAATGAGGGACTAGTCAGCAATGATTTATTTATGATCGATATAAAGTTAGTCGATAAGTTTTGGTTTAGATATATTGCTATCTAATATAACTGGAGAGAGTTTGAATTATTTGTCGGGAATTTTAAAAATTGCCTCGTTATGTGTGATCTGGGAGAGGTCATATCTCTCTCTCTCTCTCTCTCTCTCTCTCTCTCTCTCTCACACACACACACACACACACACACACACACACACACACACACACACACACACACACACACACACACACACATCCCCTTCTCTCTCTCATACTTCCCCCCTCTCTCTCATATACCCCTCTCTCATCCTTCCTCCCCTCTCTCTCTTTCTCATCTCTATATCTATCTATCTATCTATCTATCTATCTATCTATCTATCTATTTATCTCTCTCTCTTCCCTAATTTCCACCACCAAAAGTTCCCTATTTCCCAAACCTGTATCCCTATAATTTTGTAACAACTAACACTTGTCCAGCCTCTCATTGATAACAATGAAATCTGTGAAATGTAATCAAAGCTCTTTTGTCTTTGAGTGACGTCAGCGTTTTTTGTGTATCTGCCTTGTCCAATGAGGAATGGAGAAACGACACACAATTTCCAATAACTTACATGTTGTCATAAATGACAAGCCTAAATCAATAAATTACCACAATACGCACTGTCCTTTAAAAATCTATCAGTATGTGTTCGTATATATATATATATATATATATATATATATAGAGAGAGAGAGAGAGAGAGAGAGGGGGGGGGGGGGAGGGAAGATATTACATAAATAATTCTATTCATATTCCGTACTTAATTATTGCAATGTCATATTTCGCCGTCTATTATTAACATATAAAGTTTACCTTTATATGTTGTCGTAGAGGAGATCTGGCAAACACTCAAAGTACACCGGTAAATAAACGATCTTCTAGAAATGATGAGGAAAAATAAAAATAGCATTATGTCATATGATATCTTGTTATTAAAGGACGATACGATGATACGTCTGAGAAGATAGAATATCTGTGAAGTATTTGATGAGAGAGAGAGGGGGGGGGGCAGGGGGGGGGAGGTTGAGGGATAAATATATATATAGATAGATGTCAGCTCCGGTGGCCTAGCGGCTAAGCATCCGGTACTTGATGCTAAGGGTCACAGGTTCGATCCCAGAAAGAGGTCGAAACTTTTCCAGAGGTTAATTTCTCGGCTCACAACATCGTGGGTGTCTGACCACGTTAAATGGCGCTGCCGTCTCCAGTGAATTACTAAAAATAAAGGGGGATGTTAAAGACCCCTGAGGACGTAAAACACCCCGACAGTGATAACCCTCAGGGTATTTCGGCTCCATCTTCCCGTACTGCTCCCCTGCCAGTGGTGGGGGGAGGAGGTCCTCAATGACTCAAACGTAGAGGCTGCGCTGAATAAGTGACAGTCTGGAGATTCTCCCCGAACAACAAAACAAACAAACATAGATATATGCTCTCTCTCTCTCTCTCTCTCTCTCTCTATATATATATATATATATATATATATATATTATATGTGTGTGTGTGTGTGTGTGTGTGTGTGTGTGTGTGTGTGTCTGTGTGCGGATACTCAGACAGATCGGGAGAGATATATCCTCTTAGACACAAACACGTCATATATTGTTAACATAATGTTGACATATCTTGCCCCCCCCCCCGGCCCCGCAATAGATATCTCTTCGGCTAAAACGTAAAACTCTGAAGCGTGTTGGAAGTCGTGTTACCCGATAAGAACACATATACGATAAACACAGACCACGAATTACCTGTCACGTCGGGGTTATCGCGATAACAATTGAACTCTGAGGTTAATTATATATATGTCTGTATATGAATAAAATCAGCTACTTTTGTTCGATATATTAATGATCTAATTATTTTTTTAAACGGTAGAAAACAACAACAAAGTCATAAAAGACACTTCATCTCTTTTTTTTGAAATGGTGGGTTCAGTTCAAAGCGTTTTATTACGACTACGGAAGCAATACGATTCGGTGCTCTGAAGGTTAGGACCCCTGGATTCAAGGTCAAAGGATCTTGATCCGATGGGTCGAGGATGACGAGTCTGATCCCACAAACGGGTTGAAGCCGTTAAGGGGATTACTGTTTTCGGCTGCCGACGTCGCGGGTGGCTGACCACTGTCGCCTCAGTGGATAAATTTGAAAAAATGTTGGACGTTGAAGTCCCTCATGACGATGTTAAAACCATCGGAGTATTTCATCTTTCCGTACTGTTCCCCAGTCCATCCGCGGGTCGGGGGGGGGGGGGTTGTAGCTGGTATCCGCCGCTCAGTAAAGGGGAAGGGGTTGCATCCTGAATATGAGGCGTATGATCCCGGTTTCGCGATCACAAATCATAGAAGAAACGAAATCACGATCCCGAAATAATTTCAGAAATAGGTCCACTTTGGCGTAAATCAAGCCGCCTCCGACCCGGTGTGGTGGTGTCAGGTGAAATGTTTGACATTGCAGATGTTTCGATATCGTTTTTGAAACGCCCTCATTTACTTCGACGAAACAACCGGATATCACTAAGGCCTAGTCGGCCCTAGTGGTTAAGAGGGTGGAACTTTCTTACTCGGGGTTGTGCCGTGCTGGAGGTCGGAGGTTCGAATCCCGGCTGTACGTGGCACTATAGTAGGAGGTGTTTTTCATCCAACCAGGCAACTGGCAAGGTTCGTCTCCGCCAAATATGCCATCTACTGTAAATTCTAAACTTATTTAGAATTAGTCCCCATGGTTAAGCAGTAAATTACAACAAGGTGTCTCTCTCATTTGAGGTAGCTAAGCCTCGTAAAATAACTGCCATTTCGGCCATTATTATTATTATTATTATTATTATTATTATTATTATTATTATTATTATTATATTCGTTAACATAATGGAATTAAAATGGATTCCGAAACTGAGAATAGACCAGTTATTACTGGGAATAACGACTACTGGCATATATTAATATCACCTCCCACCAAAAATAAATAAATCAACAGACAGAGTAAACAAGTAAACAAAGATAACGCAACCCCCCCCCCAAAAAAAAAAAAAACATCAGTAAATAAATATAAACAAAAAACCCAACAAACCACAAATATTTAAAATAAACAAACCAGAGACTGATCTAAATCTCTTATGGTCGGTCGGTTGTAAATATATTAAAATGGTGATTTATATTTATCTTTCAAATACGTCTCTCTGTGTGTCTCAATCTCAAATAGAATATTTGTACTTTGTGTTTGGCCACCCGAAGGGCGTTTACCTTCGTACTTTAGCACATTTTTAAGTACTCGGCTTGGCGTTGGCCCGGCCAGATTTGCCACAACAAACGATAACACGTGACGTCGTAGATGAGAGAGATTGCCTTTGCACATGACGTCATAGCTTAGAGATTTCTTTTGCGCCCACATCAGCCCCCCCCCCCCCTCTCCGGTATATACAATAATTCGTATATAGCTAGGTCATTACGAGATAGAAATCAAAAGTGTGATAACATAAAAGGCGGATCTTGAATAAGGGATAACGGGGCGGAGGAGGGCGGCAGGAGGGGGGGGGGTATGAATCTTGGACCATATCAGAGCTT
>JAODUP010000029.1:880000-887500 GCA_025642065.1 Paralvinella palmiformis
GACAGACAGACAGACAGACAGACAGACAGACAGACAGACAGACAGACAGACAGACAGACAGACAGACAGACAGACAGACACTGAAAGAAAGGTAGCATGCCAAAATAGCAAATTACCATACATAAATACAGACATGCAGACATAAATACAGACATGCAGACACACATACAAATAATGATGGAAGGACAGACAGACAGACGTACAGACCATCAGGTACATGCAACAATCTCTCTCTCTCTCTCTCTCTCTCTCTGTGTGTGTGTGTGTGTCTGTCCCTCCGTGCGACCCTGTGTGTAAACCAGCTTTATAAGAAACACAATCCCCAATAACAACTTTTTAGTACATCATTGATGTCTGTTAGAGAGAGAGAGAGAGAGAGAGAGAGAGAGAGAGAGAGAGAGAGATAATGCGTGTGTTTGTGTATAACCGTTGAACTATTTTTAACCCACAGCATGTACATCCTTTTACGAGGTCAGGTCACTATATACATCCTGTATGCTGCCAAAGGTGATGGTGAAGAAGATAAACCTAATCAACCTCAGGTGACAGCTAAGCCTGGCAGTGAGGCATTACGACAACAACTGGGTACATTTGTCACAAATCTAGGTAAATATATATATATATATATATATATATATATATATATATATATATATATATATATATATATATATATATATATAACACAATATATAAAACTGACATCTTAATTGCTATTAAAAAAATTACAATTGTGTTATATTATGACTTCATAGCCTCGATGCGGTTAAGTTTATGTTCTAATATTACACAAAATAATTACAATATTTTGATATAATCCCAGTTTATTATAGTACATTATATTGTCCATAATTTAGGTCAACTTCCCGTCAACATTCGCGCCTTTGTATTCAGAAAATCCTGTCATGATTATAATTGGTATTAACGCAATTGAGATATTTATCGTATTTAATGATCAGAAACAACAACAGCTACAGCAACAACGACAATCACAACAAACAGCTGGTTGTTTTGGTGACGTTCAGCTGCGCACAAACTGGTTGTGCTCAGGTTGAAGTCGACGCGTTCACTCATTTTATGAAGATAATAAAATATATATGTCATAACGATAATGATGCTGTTGCTGTGCCCATAATAATAGTAATAATAATAATAATAATAATAATAATAATAATAATAATTTAATATACTGTACAGGAACCAATTAAAGCTGTTATATCATGTACTATTAGAGAGTGTACATTTATATATTTGAAGACGCGTTAGGCAAATTATATGTCACAAAAATAAATAATATATGTTTAACAGCAACAACAACAACAACACTAATGATACCACTACTACTACTACTACTAATAATAATAATAATAATTATTATTATTATTATTATTATTATTATTCCAGGTGCTGGCGCCACATTCGGTGAGGTGGCCCTCATGTCAGAGGATTGTATCCGGACGGCGTCCATTATCTGTAACGAGCCGACAGATCTGATCGTCGTCGATCGGGAACTCTACAACAGATCCGTAAAGAATGTCCTGAAGAAGGAGTTCGAGGACAAGTCGAACTTCATAGCCTCCAACCCGTACTTCAAGGCGTGGCCGCCGAAGTACAAGAAACAGCTGGCGATGGCCCTCCAGATTGAGACCGTCCCCTACGAGGGCGTCGTCACCAAACAGGGGGAGCCACTGGAGGCGATCTATTTCGTCCTGCGGTCAGTTGTTGCCGTTTTTGGTTTTGTTTGTGGGATGTTTCGTCGAGCCGCGAGAAAGCTTCGTCGTGACGTTTTGATTTCCGTACAGTGTAGTCTATTTATCATATATCGATCACTCGGGACCGGGGTGTTCCGCACAGCTTAGTTGCTCTTCGATCGCACACCCGCGTCCCGAAATGACTTGCTTCATTACAGTACAATAAGTCGTGGCTTGTAATGGCTGGTTGATATGAATTGATGAACTTAAGATGCGAGGGAATTTTCAGTGCTTTCTTTTTTGATAAGCTTAAGATGGCCTCAACTATGTCGAGGAAGAAGCCATCAATGCCGTGATCAGTTGCGTTGATTTATGATTCAAATTTTACGATTACGTTCGACAATAAACCCTGTAGACTAAACGACCGCTACAATGCTGCCACCTGGTAGATTAATCCGAACGACAGCTATAATGCTGCCACCTGGTAGTGACATAACCAACAGAACACAAAATGGCCAGAGCGATCAAGCATGACGACCGCGAAACCTGCGTAGTATCCACTTGTAACCAAAGTAATGGCATCTTAGACGTTAAATACATTCTACAACACAACACAGTATTTACAAATTAGTTAATAATTGCGAATTAAATGGCTGTTAAAATCACCCCAGATCGTGCTATCTTTCTTATGACCGAGACAGTGCTACAATCGTATAATCATTCTTGATGTTGTCGTTTAGAGGTGAACTGAAGGTCGCCGCCGACCCGCAGCTGCACAAGACGCAATACCGGAAGTTGTTCGAACATGACGATTCCGGAGAGAAAAGGAAACTTTCCAGTTCGGAAACCGAGAATGATGAATTACTGAGGTTTGTGGTCTGTGAATGTGCGTGTGTGTGCATTATATATATATATGTATACATGTGTGCTGTGTTTGTGGTGTATTAATTGTTTTGTATTGTGTTTATGACGTAGATCCTTACGGTGCTGTGTTTGTGATGTATTTGTTGGTGTTTTGTAGTGTGTTTATGACGTAGATCCTTACGGTGCTGTGTTTGTGGTGTATTCGTTGGTGTTTTATATTGTGTTTATGACGTAGATCCTTACCGTGCTGTATTTGTGGTGTATTTGTTGGTGTTTTGTAGTGTGTTTATGACGTAGATCCTTACCGTGCTGTGTTTGTGGTGTATTTATTGTTGTTTTGTAGTGTGTTTATGGCGTAGATCCTTACCGTGCTGTGTTTGTGGTGTATTTGTTGGTGTTTTGTAGTGTGTTTATGACGTAGATCCTTACCGTGCTGTGTTTGTGGTGTATTTGTTGTTGTTTTGTAGTGTGTTTATGGCGTAGATCCTTACCGTGCTGTGTTTGTGGTGTATTTGTTGGTGTTTTGTACTGTGTTTACGACGTAGATCCATATCGGGCGCCTCCATAATTTAACCGGTAGCGCGGTTGGCCACAAATCTCCGCCACCCGGGTTCAAATCTCGGCGTGGACAAGTCTGAACGGTGTTTCATCTTTGACTTCGTCTCACTACCTTTGGAGGTCGCTAGGTCCATTCAGCCCACTTTGCGCACAAAGGAAAACACCAAACATCTAAATTCCTGCCTCTGTGCTGAATTATCTGTGCGGCATGACATGATTGCGTCCCATCTGTGACGTTGGGTTTGTGGGATTTCCTACAACGTTTGGTGTCTTACTGTCTGTGACGTTTTAGAGTTGCGTTTTCACGATTCCTCCCCCCACGTTTTATAATCTACTGTTTGTGGCATAGGAGATGTATTTGTGAGTTTTCCCCCTCTCTGTGACAGTCGATTAGCTGAGGTCTTACAGTCACATACTAAATTTGCGAAGCTATAAGCACATTACGTAATTAAAACAGATGCCTCTTTTATAAACGGGTAGATGGTTTCAGTTTACGCTCTGATATGTAAATGTGCATATTTATTATACTAGTCTACTTTCTGTGGCCAAATATTTGCCAAACAACTTTATATATGGCCTCGTACTCTATCATGCTCTATCATGCTCTATCATGCTATATTGTGCTATATCATGCTATATTATGCTATATTATGCTATAGCATGCTCTATCATGCTATATTATGCTATATCATGCTCTATCATGCTATATTATGCTATATCATGCTCTATGATGCTATATTATGCTATAGCATGCTCTATCATGCTATAGTATATTATGCTCTATCATGCTATATTATGCTATATCATGCTATATTATGCTATATGTTGACATTCGTCAAACGTGTATAATTTGTCCCGTGGTGTGGCTTGTTTGCATTATGTTTGCGTTGTTTCATTTGCATTATGTTTGCGTTGTTTTATTTGCATTATGTTTGCGTTGTGTTTTGTTTGAGTTGTTTTGTTCGTGTTGAGTCAGCGTTGTCTCGTTTGTGATTAGTTTGCGCCGACTTGTTTTGTTGTCTAGTTTTGTTTTGTCTCGTTTGCGATTTGTTTGGCGCTGTTTTGTTCCAACAGCCGCTAACTCCAATCTATACCCGCATGTGTACACGCGAGTACACGCACGTGCACGACTAACGCGTTGTTACTCTATCCGGCAGGTCAGTGCCCAGTATGAGAGAGAGGTCGGACAACGATCCCAGCTCACTCCATAAACTACGACGGAAATCGACCAAGAAACAACCTTTGGAGATCTGTTTACTCGGAGTAAACGAGAGTGTAGGTAGGTGGAGAGTAAATGATCAGAGTACATCCGGATATCAGTACTAGTACATATGACGGGCTGTGGGGAGGGCGGTGAGACGACACCAGGTGTCAGGTCTGTGGGGGGAGAGTTTTGTTTAGCGATTCATAAAATAGGTTTAACATTTTTCTTTAAGAAAAATGACATCTCATACAACTCTCTAAAGCTGTCTTCCGTATTAGTCAGGATCTAATAGGTGTGTGATATGATCCGTTTCCAGGCGATATCGAGGTGTTTCTGGATCTGGACACCTATCTCCAGACGGCCATATGTACTCAGAGGACCGAGCTGCTCGTTCTGGAGATGAAGCACTACGAGCGGCTCCTGGTCAAGCGGAACCCGCGCACGATCGAGTTCATGAAGGAGGATCTGGAGCTGAAGCTGAAGTCGCGACTGCACCGCCACCTGGAGGCGAGCGTCCCGCTGCTGCGATGCCTGTTCCTGAAGGCGCGCGACTACAACATCCAGCGCCGGCAACAGAACGAGGCTCGCTACAACGCGATCCAGGAGCGGCACGGCCGGCAACCGCCGAAGACGATCGGAGACAGTTACGAGAGTTTCGTGCCGCCGCAAGGCGCCCTGATCGACATCTACGGGCCGGGCACCGTATTCTACCGGATCCGGGAGCGGGAAGCAGCCAAGGTCAAGCGGCAGGAGCGGCTCCGCAACAAGAACGCCTACAGTGGCTTCCACGGGTTGGCCGGCACTGGGGCGGGATCTGGAATGGGCGGCGGCCAAGGTCAAGGTGAAGGCCAGCGGGGCGGTGCGGATGGATCGCCGCTAGGCGGCGCTACTCGCGACCCGTCGTCCGGGCCACGCCCCGATCACCTGACCTCGGATCCGGTGCTCACCAACCTCGAGAACCGGATGCGCGCGTGGCTGGCCAATGAGCACAGCGCCCAGAGTTCGAGCGCCCCGGGGAGCATCAAATCTCAGCCGCGAGTCGCTAAACTACACCGCGGCAGCGCCGAGGTGAGACTGCGCGGTGTGCGTCCCCGTTCGATTGCTTGCATGGAGTTATAGCCGTTCGTTTGTGCGTGCGTGCGTGTGCATGTTGTGTGAATGGTAAAGGAATAACTCGATTTGCATTTTTGTTCACTTCTGTAGAGTTTGGAATCACTCGTGACCATATTATTTTAATAATAATAATAATAATAATAATAAACCAAAACAACAGAGTTATATTAATTCCAAACTTTATAGAATACCTGTCTATTTTGTGCATGTTATTTATTCACGAAATCAAATTTAGCACTTCTAGTGGCACTAATATTAGTACTAAACTGATTGATTATTAATTTCAATGTCTCGTCTATAAATGTGATGTTTTTTCTCTGTATGTTCCTAGCACGTGTCTTTACCTCAGAGAACTAACCACAATAACACGCTATCAATTATCGTTAATCTTAATGTTTATTGTACCCCCCCCGCACATTGTCCCCAATGTGTCCTTGGTATATGACCTTGGCAACGTTATAGAGTGATAGAATCAAACCGGGAGTTAAGGTCGTCATCAGGCGAAAAGACCAGTTCGCTGAACCGGAAGACGCATCGCAGTTCCACGACAGTGCGAATGAGCAGGCGATCCAGAACGGAGGATCATGGGTAAGCCGACTGTTTCGGTTCGATGATTGGTCGATTTTGAGGCGTCGCTAACCTGCCGTCAGCCAATCAAAGTAAACAGTGTCGCAATAAGCCTAATCTGGATCATTTCAGCGTAGGCACGGGCGTTTCTTCTGGAAGTCCCATTCTTCCATCAGGTGACGTCATCCTGGTTCCTAATCGCGGTGAGCAATAGTCCTCCGTCCAGATGTCGCCACCGGCTGGCTAATTAGCGAATGACACGTCTGATCGATGTTGGCAACAACGTGATCGTTTGATTCGTAAATTCGCTGATGTTGTTTCCGTGGCCTGTTTCATTCTCAGTTTCCAAATCCGTCTCCGGGCTATGTGTGAAGGATATTTCATCCATCAATTCGCCTTATGACCCTCGAGCCACGTGGTCGCCGTAAAACAGCAACGTTTCATATTTGTATTTTAGCGAGGATTACACTGTTGTATTATGGATGTTGTTATTTTGGTCATCAATGTTGTTGTTGTTGTTGTTATTTTGTCGGCGTTGTTGATATTTGTTGTTGTCGTTGTCGTTGTTGTTATTATCTGTGCTGATTCGGAGTTCGAGTCCATCCAGGATGAGGCTGATAGCGGATTACAGAGATTAGTGAGTAAGTGATAGTGAGTGAGTGAGTGAGTGAGTGAGTGAGTGACTGACTGCCTGACTCATTCACTCACCCACTCACTCACAGCGTAGATAAATAACAGACGGAGGGGTTAATTGTGTGCCGTCGTCTACCGATTACTCCAATAACTCCGTGGTCTAACGATAGCGTGTTAGACCACAGATCACTACCAGCCGTGTTCGAATCTCGGCGTGGGCCTATCTGAAGGGTGTTTCATCTTTGACTTCGCTTCATTGCCTCTGGAGGGCGCTCGGCCCATTTAGCCTACCATGTGCACAAAAGTGGCCGTAAAACATCAAACATCCAACAACTAACAGCCATTAAGTCCATTATAACTAAACATTTCTAGTGGTCGGGTCGGATACTTGCGCTTCTTGACAGTTCAATAGTAGAATGTAGAACGGCCAAGGCGAAACTTCCGACTTCGGATTCATCAGGAAACTGATGACTATAATATAATAATATGTGCTATTTATATATCGCCCTATTCAGTTAGAAGCTGATCTAAGGCGCTTTGCAATATTATTTACAATATTATTATCCCTGACATGATTGCTGGGAAGACTTCAACTCCTAGGGCGTTCTAATTAAGTTACGGGCTATTTTTATCACAGGGATTATATGGGAAATGGGAACAGGATTATAAGCGTTGTATTGTTGACTTTTAAAGGGTTTTTAATTAATTAATTAATAATAATAATAATAATAATAATAATAATAACGCATATGCTACAACTTTTAATATTTCACAATAATATATTTCACAATTTACAATTTTTTATTATATTGACATATTTTACACGTGTTGCGTCTGCTATCTCCTCATAACACGCACATGCATAAACTG
>JAODUP010000029.1:892500-915000 GCA_025642065.1 Paralvinella palmiformis
AGAGAATAGGCCCTGGATCATTTAGCTTATATGTGAACAGCGCATGGACTTTAAACATGGCACTGGCTGATTGACTGACTGACTGTCTGACTGACTGACTGAATGACCCGCTCACTGAATGACTGACATACTCACTCACTTACTCACTCACTCAGAAAGCTGGGCTTACTGTATCTAAGACACATTACATGAGTCGCGACAGAGGTACTTGTTATAAAATCTGAAAGTTAGAATGTGTCGTAAAAGGCTACCTACTTTAACAATTCCGTATACATAAGTAGTTATATGTGTGTGATAAATTGCTCTGCGTGTCCTTCATGATTCATCTGGTTAGTTCCGGTTTAGAAAGTGTTGTTCAGGAACCCAAGGATCTGGTCCGCTCAGGTAAATACTATCACTGGGTCGAACAAAGCATTTTTATAACTTTACCTGATCCAGGTGTTGTATATTTGATTTGTATTATTCTTTGCTGAGGGCTTTTCCAGAAATAATTGTATGGGGATGGCGGGAGGCAATTATTTTACCCCCATCATCCCCCAGTTAATTGCTTTCTAGACCCACAACCCAAGTTTTAATTTTTTATTACACCCACCGATAATTAATGCTCCCGTTTTATAAAGTAGTCTCATTTTGTATGTCGTGTAAAAGTGTTTTCTTTAGATTAATACACTTTATGCAGGTTTATGTGCAGGATCTGTTAGCCTTTTAGAAATACGCTTCTGTGATAATATACATCCTAGATTGTGTTTTAATTAGTGATTTGTTGTATGCCTACAAAAACCGAAGTATAAGGATATATTGTCCGCCGGGGGAATTGCCTATTTCAACCTTGGGCTTTATAGTGTCCTCCAGATAAATTAGGATAGTAAGCAGCATCCAAGTGAACCACGTGACCTAAAAAAAATCAGGTTCAAATGTCTGAATGTGTAAAACACTGTGGACTCGATGCCGTTAAATTCAGACATATCCGGGGAATAAAAGTAATCTTGAAGGACACTAGATCTTTTTACACCAGGCTTCAAGGTGGACAACAAATCAATAATATTGTGTTCACACGATAATAATTCATCACGTAGATGCAGTTATTCCAAAGAACTTAAATTCTGGTGAAGCTACATAAAAGTCTACTTTAATTCCACCAGTGTATTCTCAATTAAAGGAGTGTTTACATTGGGAAGTCTCAAATTATGCCGAAATAATTTCATAAACATTTATTGCACATACGTCAGATGTCGCCACCGTTCACGATGATATTGAAAACATTAAAAAAATCTTTTTCGGTGTTAAACTGTTACATTATCTCCGATGAGATTGATTTCTTCGCGATTCTACATTAAATATACACGATGTTCAATTGCTGACACTCACCCACCGCCATACAAAGATTTGCACAAAACCGATCAGTAATAACTATAATTTTTATAGTCTACCCACCATCCATAATTTTTCTATTGGTCAGACCCCATCACCTACGTAGTAAGGCGAGCTGTGATAACGCAGTTAGTTAGAGCGTACGACTCGTAGCCGAACGGTCGCGGGTTCGAGGCTCCGCGAGCTGCAATGTTGTCGTGTGGCGACTGGTTCACTCATCCATAAAAATGAGGACCCGATAGGACGCGATGGCTATGTGTTTGAGTAACGCTTTGCGCCTATAATGGAAGCATGCGTTTTATGCTCCCTTGGGTGTTGAGATGTGTGCTGGGTGGAAACAGGTCTGAGTGGGAGATAATAATACTGTACAGCGTCTCAGAATAGGGTTATCTGGTTCTGGCGTCATATAAACATGCATTATTATATATATTTATATATTAATAACATTACCGCCCATGAATCCCATAACTGGAATAAGCCTGAATATGAAATAATATAAAAAAAACCTTTGGTTTTATAAGCTGCTACCTGGTAGATATTATATGGGGAATATACAGGTGACTCCGGTTATATAAACAAAATGCAGTTGTCTTTTCTTATATCGGTAATATGCAGCTGCCATGGTTATATAGGCAAAATACAGGTATCTATCATTATATCGGTAATATATAAATCTCTTGGTTTTGTGGACAATATATAGGTGTCTCGGTTATATTGACAATTTTTGTCATCTTTTCTACGGATTATTATGATGATTGATGATTGATGTTTTACGGCAATCATCAATCATCATCAATCATCATAATATTCCGTAGAAAAGATTTTTGTCACAAATTAAAAAAATACATTTGAGAAGAATCTAGAACAAATATTTAGACCAGCCCCGGATAAAGCAGAGCACGTAAGAGCAATTTGTAAACAAACGCATTTATCAAAACAAAGGTTAACCATCCAAAATGTTTAGTAAAAATAAGGTACACTTTATATCTATATAAATGTCACCTATTATTATTATTACTTTTATCTATTTTAGTCAGACGTGTCAATGAGGTGTTAACGGAAGCCAAGCAATTCTATCATACATTTAATTGAGTCATAAACCACTACAATAATGAGACTATAGACAAGTTCGGGAATCCCCGTACGATGACGCAGTAGCGAGCTGACCAATTAGGAGCGGGCTAAGAATAGTTGGGGAATACCAAAATGGCGTTATTATTGTACAACATAATATTAATAAATCTTTATAATAATAATAATAATTATTATTATTATTATTGTTATTATTATTGTTGTTGTTCCATAAACGTTGGAGACACAATAAGAAGACAACAAATCAGAGCACAAAAGACCAAATGAAATTTTATCAACTTGGGAGTCGGCATGGTTTGACGACTACAGGGTGAGGTGGTTTCTAAGAAATCTGTTGTGTACTTAGTAGGCTAAATGGGCGAGCGACCCCCAAAGGTAATGAAGCGAAGTCAAAGATGAAACAACCTTCAGATATCCCCACGCCGAGATTCGAACTCAGGTGGTAGTGATCTGTGATCCAACGCGCTATCGACTAGACCGCGGGGGCGCCCTTCCCCCAGAATTACTCCGAAATATAGAAATTAATATACTTTTATGGGGGGAAATACTTACCAAAAGAGAACCGAATTAGCGCATTTCGACCACGAACTTATCTTGTATAAGGCTGGATCTTTGACACTTGGTAGAAATAAGAAGACAAATTGACAAACGTGTGTGACATCTTCTGTAACATCTTCATCATCTTGGTACATAGATAATGTAGAACAAATAATTTAATAATTATTATTAGTGTTATTGTTTTTCTTCATCAATGTTATTAGACAGGATCTGACATGGCGCCGTTCGTATTATTTGTAATTTGATAATTATACTATTATTGTTTTAATTATTATTAAATTTTAAATATAACTTGTAATTATCTGTTATTGTTTTATTTGTGAATCTCGCCAGGATATATATATATATATATATATATATATATATATATATATATATGTTGCAAATAGAAACGTGGGCGCCTCCGTGGTCTAGCGGTAGCGTGTTGGACCACAGATCACTACCACCCGTGTTCGAATCCTGGCGTGGGCATATCTGAAGGTTGTTTCGTCTTTCACTTCGTCTCATTGCCTTTGGAGGTCGCTCGGCCCATTTAGCCTACCTTGTGCCCAAAGGTGGCCGTAAAACATCAATCATCATCAATCATCAAATAGAAACGAGGAAAATAGGCCGGGTGAAAGGTCAAGACCCGACCTCATTCCCCGTAAGCCCGACAGAGCCACCAGATGGCAGCGATGATGGGGAATTCTAGAAATTAGGCGCCTTCACCGGAAGTGTGATTTTGCTCAAAATAACCGAATCTAATTCGGCGTACAGCAACAGGTGACTTCCGGTCTCCTCCTGAAACTGACCTCCTATCTGAGTTTGGTAACGAGGTCAATTAGCTCCACTGTCGCCGGGTGTGTTGTTGTTAAGGACGCGGTGGGCTTATAACACGATTACACACACACACACACACGCGCGCGCGCGCATACACACACATACTGGAGCTGATACTAGCTCTAAGGTTATTATCGACAAATGGCTTGATGTTAGCGTAAGACTAGACGGGTAACTAATTATATTGGTTAAATATAGAACAGGCAGTAGCGTTATGGCGAGCAACAGGTAGACGTCTATAAGGGAAGACACAAACAGATAGACGGACAGGTGGCGAGATGGAGATTTATAGACAGGCATCAGTGAGGGAAATATAAAAAGCGCCTCTCTCACTCATACTGGGACTGATGTTTTTTCAGTTGCTATCCCTACTCTTTGGAATTCTCTCCTTGAACATGTTTAAGTCATCAAATAGCATAGTTTGTTTCCGTCACCATTTGAAAACTCACCTTTTCAGACTCCCTTATCCTTCCTAAGTTTTCCCTTCCATCTGATCATTTGTTGATGAACTTTGCATCGTACCCGGACTATGAGTTTGCCCAACTCCTCCACTAGGTGCGCCACTGAGCTCGATTCTTTTCGAGAATATTGGCGGTATAGAAATTTTTGTAATTATTGTAATTACTATTATTATTATTATTATTATTATTACTACTACTACTACTATTACTTTCTATTACTATTACTACTACTACTACTATTTCCCTTAACATTAGTAATAAATACAAACATCATCTAAATGTCATCAATTTTATTTTGTTTTACTACAAAGCATCCTGTTTTATTTCGCACTAAGAATCAACACAATATCACGTGACAACTGATCGGCTGCCACCCATCCCATGACAGCGCCATCTGGCGGCGAGCGTAATTAAACCATGCGCGCATTACCGTCCTTCGTCGATATAGCTGCACGTGGTTAGCTACTGTCTACACGACGACGTCATATCGTATTGAGGACTGGCTGGTCACCGGCCCGTTTTCCGGATCCGCGGTCAATCCTGCGCGGATTGCGATCCCGACGAGACGACGAGCGGCAGGTGCTGCGCGTCCCGCTGGACAGCGCGCTGCCGATGCGCATACGCTCGAGGATCCGATAGCGCGAAGTGCGGGTGGTGCGGGCGTCGTCGCGCGACTTGCCGACGCCGCCGCCGCCGGGCCGGATGCCGGCCAGGTGGCGCTTCTTGTTGTCGCGCGCGAATAGCGAGCGCAGCACGTGACGGAAGTGGCCGTTGAACCAGCAGTAGATGAACGGATTGTAGCAGCAGCTGCTCATCGCCAGCCAATGGCAGGCGAGGAAGGTGGCACTGTTGTAGATGTAGCGTTCCGGATCTGGATGGAAGTCGGTCAGGATGTGGTAGAGGTTCAGCGGAAGCCAGCAGAGGACGAAAACGAGGACGACCACGATTAGCATCTTGATCGTCCGACGCCGGGTCTTCTCGTGGTTGAACTTCTGCCGATAGGTGGCGTGGCCGACCAGCTTCCGGGACCAGAGCTTCTGCACGATCTGGCCGTAGGCGACGGCCGCCAGCGAGATCGGGATCACGAACTGGGCGATGAACGTCGCCAAGGTCATGTAGCGGTCGTAGAGCTGTTCCGGATCCGGATAGACCAGCCGGCAGCAGTTGGCCGAGTCCAGGGCCAACTCGATCGTCTGGACGCGCGCGAACAGCGGAAACGGCAGCGACATGGCGGCGCCGAGCAGCCACGTGACGGCGACGATCCAGATTCCGGCAGCGAACGTCAGGCGCGGCCGGAGCGGATACAGGATCACCATATAGCGATCCATGGCGACAGCGGCCATCGTGAACGTGGACACGTAGATGGCGCACATCAAGGTCAAGTTGGTGAACTTACAGAGTAGCTGTCCGAAGATCCAGTCGTTCAGCGTGTACCGGATCAGATTGAAGGGGATGTTGAAGATGGTGATGGCGAGGTCAGAGGCCGAGAGGTTGGCGATGAAGGCGTAGGTCACGCTCCGGAAACGCTTGTTTTTCGCGATGACGTAGCAGACGAGAGAATTGGCCAATAGCGAGACGAGGAATATAACCGAGTAGGCGACGTAAATAGCGGCCAACTCCCGGGATCCCCTCATCGGGATGTCGGCCGCCAGGTGGCTGGCGTTGGCGCGGTGCAGCGTCGAGTTCAGGATCTCGGGCAGCAGGAAGCCGCGGAACGCATCCGGATCGGTCGACGAGTTCCGCTCGCTGCGCGACTGCTGCCTCAGGGCGTCCTCCAACTGAAGGATCAGATCCGGCGGATCCTGAAGCAGGCCGCCGGTGCCTGCGGGGTCCGTCATAGCTGGTCACTGAGGGGTATTAGCTGGATGAAAAAACCACATCGTAATTTTTTTATATAAACCGGAAACTTCCTGGATATAACACACACACACACACACACACACACACACACACACACACACACACACACACACACACACACACACACACACACACACACACTATGAAGTATTTCCTCTTTTACATAAAGTACCTATATATACAGATGTATATAAAGCCACATAAAACATATAATTTTGATATAAAAATAAACAATTAGAAGGATGTACAATATAAAGCTAATATAAATTTATAAATTGTGGAAATAATAAGATTGTTTACATAATGATTGGAAACACTAAAAACAAATTTCGGTTTGCACTGACTATCCGCTAGATGGCAGGTCATACCCCCTCCCACACACATATCAGTTATCTGTTGTAATACCTTATAAGTGTTTAATGAACAAATACTCCTAATTTTCGACCAGGACTCCCAGGATTGGAATAGATAACAAACTGTGTCGCGTAGACGGCTGCTTCTTCCACGTAATCCAAATTGACAAAACGAACATGACACTTATTATTGGCTGACATGGAAGGGCTGTCAAAACTGTCAAAACAAATACGAGCTGGGGCTGTCATATTGTGGCAGGAACCGACTTGTTTTTATACCTGTCAAATTTTCAACATCATGTTTATTCGGTTGTGGATGTTTAGCAGCGGCGATACCGGAAAAGGGATTGGTCGGGATTAAATCGGGAGACAATTGTTACGGAGAGATTATTTTACGAATTAAAATTAATATTTATTTTATAATATAACGATAATACGATAATAAAGCGTGACATTTTTATAGCTCCCAATTCGACTAGGTAGCTGCTCCGAGGCGCTTTATAGTGTTATTATCCCCGACTCAGAACTGTTCCAATCCAGCACACATCTCAACCCCCGAACGGAGCATACAGCTGTATTCAGACATACTCATTTAGCATACGGGGCCACATTTTTCGCTATTCGCACCACGGTGTAAACGTGAATTCAAATGTTAAATTGATATGCTAATATATAATTAATAACTTGTTTAAATTTGTTTTATTCTTTACGTGTACATTTTCATCCGAAAAAAAAAACAATCGAAAATTATCATTTATAGGAAACGTAACGAACTCACTCTATGTGATATTTAATATTCATAATCAATTTTCGTAGCGTATCAGTGTTAAACCTCTCTTCCACAAATGGTCAAAAACCTTCACGAGCCGATACTAATTTCATTACTTGCCCGGATGATGTGTGATACTGAACAAGTCGGATTTGTTTAAACTATTCACACTGGCACCAGAAGAATAATATTTAAATTAATTATTGGCCTACGTTGGATGTTATTGTTGTTTTCTGGTATACGTTGCAGCTGAAAAATGCACACCATAATCTGGTCGTGTTAGTTTTTTTTACAGAATTAATTATAAACATTTGTCAACTATAGGATTACGACTGTACAGAAGTACAGTCAGGTCATCTTTTATAAGTGCTTCCAAGTACAGGTAAATATTAATAATAAGACCAGACTCTTAAACAACAATATGTTCATCATAAGTCATATATATATATATATATATATATATATATATATATATATATTTGGGGGGGGGTTGACGGTAATGTAATTTCGGACAGCGCAGTGCTCGAGTAGCCAATGGGAATGTCAGAAAATAGGTCAGAGGGGTTAATATTTCTGAACTCTCGCCATTAATATTCCCCGCCGCTGTTTCCCGGCGTGCATTGCGCTCTCACTTACAAAACACACGGAGGAACGCTAAATGTATGGGCAGAATTCTACATGTGACGTCATGTTTTACGCCAGAATTTCCTATTTCGACTGACGCTGCGGTAGACATCACTGTCACTGAAGTACACTGTAGACCAGGACAAGGAAGAGCTGTGGTTCTCTAAA
This sequence comes from Paralvinella palmiformis, assembly GCA_025642065.1. Lineage (NCBI taxonomy): Eukaryota > Metazoa > Annelida > Polychaeta > Terebellida > Alvinellidae > Paralvinella > Paralvinella palmiformis. Next base: position 900,576 of record JAODUP010000029.1, read on the forward strand.
CTAATCCAACATAATAAGTTCAGATATGTTAAAAGCATTGGACAGCCAGCGTTTGAAATATAAAGCGAGGCTAGAAATGAGAGCGTTTTCAAGGCTAAAATTATCAACCAATCAAATGAGAGAAGCCGTTAACCATCGCTTTCGTCAATTCACAGCTAGAGTGGCGCCGCGTATCGAATGACTAAGGAACCATCGAAATCTTCTCTATCGAAACAGCGAAGTGTGTACATTTCAAGTACGAATGGTATAGACGGAAGTCATGATATCGTAATATAAGAATACCGGAAACTCAATATATTATGGTCGATATGTCGCTTCCTATGTCGCCCAAAATGTCGCGTTTGAATTTCGTTTCCGATATTAAAAATTCTCCCACAATCAAACTGAGGTAATATATGTCGGTTCTAGTGAATTTGGAAATTAATTTTTTATTTTATTTTTGGAAACACATCGATTACTAGTCCACTAAATAACATGTTTTAACAATCACCGACTGGATCATTAAACACCCATGACAAACACCCAAACACCCATACTGATCACTGTTTGTCGCCTATTTACCACACACACACACACACACACACACACACACACACAACACACACATACGCACACACACACACACACACACACACACATATATACACACACACTCACACTCTCACACGCACTCACACACGGTAAGACACATTTAATACATGTGTGTTTATGTTTACACTTCGTGAATATCTACAATATCGAGTGTAGGAGACAAAACGTGTGTGTTTATGGTGTGTTTATCGGGTGTGTTTATCGTTTGTGTTTATTGTATGCGTGTGTTTATCATACTTACTGCACGTGTTCTTATGGTTTTATGACTCATAATTTAAGTATAGAGGGTATTTATCCAGTTACATGTTAGTCGTCTGTACGTTGTCAGCCATTTATGACGTCATAAATATTCATGACCTATATGCCGAACGCTGATATTGTCTAACGGACAACTTGAGAGAGAGAGGGCGAGAGGAGACACACACACATTCTATATATCTCTCTCTCTCTCTCTCTATATATATATATATATATATGTGTGTTGTTTGTGTGTGTTGTGTGTGTAGCAGTATGGGAAAAGACAATAGCATTCCGAATCATGAATCATAAATACAAATGATGGACGTTTTATCGCGTAGACAGATATGTGAGTGATGATTTATTTACGCTCATACAGCCAATGTCTTGCCGGCGTACGCGTGTGTGCGTGGGTGCGTACACACCATATTTTCCGCAAACAATCCAGTTATTAGCTTCGCATAAAAACGCCAATTTCCTTGAGATAATTACTGCTCCCACATCCTACATCAAATGATAATAATATCGAAGATAGCCAGCCCGCGGGCAATACGTAGACTTAGTATTATCAGTTAGAGACTAGCAGACCAGCAGAGGTAATACCAACATCTCTACATCCCAGCTAATGAGAACATCCCCGTGGATAATGTCAGTAGTACACATCCCAGTCGATGGGAACATCCCAGCTAATGAGAACATCCCCGCACGTAATGTCAACAGTACACATCCCAGTCGATGGGAACATCCCAAATAATGAGAGCACCCTGGTACGTACTGTCAACAGTACACATCCCAGTCGATGGGAACATCTTGAAGAAATGCCAGCATCGTAATAAGGCCACCTTTTTAGGTAAGGTCAACACCACAGTATACAGGTGAGCACGATAGACAGAGAAGTAGACAGGTAAAGGAGTCATCGTGTTTATCAATGCACATATAAACCATGACCTTGTTTGGTCACCATAGAGCAGTCGCCGGTGGGCATCCTTACCGAGTGTTGGTTGACATTCATATAATGTTACCCTTGACCAAGTAACCTTTGACACGTTTCTAATCCCAGCCGAGTATATATAGTGACGTTGTTGTAATATTCTGGATGTTGTTAACCAATAGCTCGGATGATGAGGATTGATGTTTTACGGCCACTTTTTTGCACAAGGTAGGCTAAATGGGCCGAGCGACCTCCTAAGGTAATGAAACGAAGTGAAAGATGAAACAACCTTCAGACATGTCCACGCCGAGATTCGAACACGGGTGGTAGTGATCTGTGGTCCAACACGCTACCGCTAGACCACGGAGGGTAAGTGATGAAGAGATGTACTTACCGGTCGTAGGTAAGAGACAGGTAATGGGGAGGCGTTCGAACCCGAAATTGTCATTGCAGGAAGCGACAACTCTATCATTTGGCTGATTGGATTTACAGGGGCTACCCAACTTATTCACCGATGCACACGTATGTACCGATAAGTTCACCAGCACATGGACACACCGATATATATATATATATATATAAAGTCCTACGTGCAGGCACAGTTGTATCTCGGTACCCACATAAATGCACACGTGGACATATACTCACAAACACACCTGAATCACGGAGATATATACGCGTACCACCCGCGCATATACACACAAATAGGCGATTTTAAACCAAAAGTAAATACCCATATAGTAGTTTAGTAGACACTTTTTATCCCCCCCCCCATATGCACATACCACCACCCACTCATTTATTTGACCAATAGGAAGCCTCAATCGGGAATCATATGCAGAAGTGCTGACGTCAGCTGTATACATACAGACTTTGATCATATTTCACAGATTACAGCATCATGGAACATAAGCTAATGATAAAGTGTTATTTCCAAGGATACGATACCAATATAGCTTGGGCAGAAAGGAAACGTTTTGTGTATATATATATATATATATATATATACAGAGTATGTGAAATCAGATCAGAACCTGTCAGACATAAGCCGAAATACCATGAGGGGGGTTTTAACGTCCCCCTTTATTTTAAATAATTCAGTGGAGACGGCAGCGCCATTTAACGTGGTCAGCCACCCACGATGTTGTGAGCCGAGAAATTAATCTCTGGAAAAGTTTCGACTTCTTACGGGGTTCGAACCTGTGACCGTTGGCACCAAGTGCCGGATGTTTAACCGCTAGGCCACCGGAACTCATAAGCGTATTTGGTGTGACAAGTTTGTTTATTTATATTAATTATAACATCAAAGCCAAATCGTGTGTGTGTGTGTGTGTGTGTGTGTCTTCTCTCTCTCTCTGTGTGTGTGTGTACAGTCTCTCTCTCTTGTTACTCTCTCTCTCTCTGTGTGTGTTGTCTCTCTCTCTCTCTCTGTGTGTGTGTGTCTCTCTCTCTCTCTCTCTCTCTCTGTGTGTGTGTACAGTCTCTCTCTCTCTCTCTCTCTATGTGTGTGCGTGTGTACAGTCTCTCTCTCTCTCTCTCTCTATCTGTGTGTGTGTATCGCTGCCGGTGAAGCAAACGTGTTTGGTGTGACAAGTTTGTTTATTTATATTAGTTATAACATCAAAGCCAAATCTCGTGTGTGTACAGTCTGTGTACGTGTGTATGTGTGTGTGTGTGTGTGTGTGTGTGTTTGTGTCTCTCTCTCCCTCTGTGTCTTTGTGTGTCGCAGCCGGTGAAGAAATTGATATTCACGACGCACTTGCTGACACCATCAGTTTGAATGACTGGGTCAACTTTTTCGCGAATAACGACAATGAATCCGATTTTGAGGTATTTTAAGTCAGTGTTTGACCTCGACTTATACGGTCAGCATATGCATGAGGAAAGAATTACAGGGTCAAAAATATAAATCGGACCAGCCAGTTATTTGTTCGACGGTCCGACGCTTTTCACATACTCTGTATATATATATATATATATATATATAGATAGATAGATAGATACACAGATAGACAGGCACATTATAGTCTAGTCTCAGTTGGCCATCCATGACCGAATTTGTCAATGAACTTTACATTTGAAACGTCATATTATCGCCCAACCGAATTATTATTATTGTAACTCTACGGATGTATTTCCGGTACGCATGGCTTGATCCAGGGAGGAGGGGGTATGCGTGCCGTCTTAAGTCTGATTTGTAAAGCTCGTGATAGCGCAGTTAGCTAGAGCGTAGGAATCGTAGCCGAAGGGTCGCGGGTTCAAGGCTCCGGAGCTGCAATCTTGTCGTGTGGCGACTGGTTCACGCATCCATAAAGATGAGAACCTGACAGGACGTGATGGCTGTGCTTTGCGCCTATAATGGCAACATGCATTGTATACTTCCGTGGGAGTTGAAATGTGTGCTGGCTTGGAACAGGTCTGAGTCGGGGATAATAATGTTGTAATGCACCTTAGAGCAGCTGAATAGGGCGCTTTATAAATATAGCAGATTATTATTATTATGGCTGTTGAACAATATTACTAAGTTTTTTTCGCCTCGATGGAGAAGAAGATGATGATGATTGATGTTTTACGGCCACTTTTGTGCACACGGTAGGCTAAATGGGCCGAGCGACCTCCAAAGGTAATGAACCGAACTCAAAGATGAAACAACCTTCAGATACGCGCACGCCGAGATTCGAACACGGGTGGTAGTGATCTGTGGTCCGACACGCTACCGCTAGACCACGGAGTCCCCGCCGCCTGGATGGAGAAAGATTCTTGTCTTACGATTACATCAGCATCGCGTTGTGTCAGATCTGACGGCTGCTGAGACAGATGATGGGTAACACCGAGTCTGACAAAGGTGTCGTCACGAAGAAGCCGTGCTATGTGTGTCCTGCGCGTCCTCGTACCTGTACGGACGTGACGTTAGAGTCTGGATCTAGCTGCGGTGTGAGTATTTGAAGGGATGGTTTAAAAAATACCTTTTCGAGTCTTACGTCATCAAAGATAACACGTCGTCTGGAGGACGAGAGATAGAGGTCATCTTCTGGCTGATCGTGTTAAGATGTCTGACGTCAATTTTTTTGGTGTTATTGGCCGGAAAGGTATACTAATTACCAGAATTACTCAATAGGTGACATACATTTAAACTGGTGACTGATGTGTGTGATGAATTCTGGGCTCAACTTAATCTAACTCAACCCCCTTTGGGTTTTTTTTGGGGGAAAGGGACGTTCTAATTTCGTATATCGGACATTTAAGAGCTAGAAATATATATACAGTCAGAATCCGTTAATCCGGACATCGCTTATCCGACAAATCCACCTTCCGACACATTATTGTCTGTGACGGATTTAGTTCCATTATAAAGGACTCTTTAATCCGACAAAATCGTGTTCGGTGTTTCGACTCCGACACTTCATTTCGCCAACAGAATGTGACAATTCGATGTAAAATGACTTCGATAATCCGACAACACGAAATTTTGCCAAATATTTCCGCTAGTTGAGCCATGCAAGACACACCGACATGTTGTCATTAATTGTTTATTAACCTGCCCACCCGCGATAATTGTTATATCGTAACCAATTACAATCGTCCTTGACCATACACACCGACACACGATCCTTCCATTGCCTGTCGCTATCTAATAGCTAATCATAATCATTCATGGCTAATTACAAACACAAATGTGTGATCTTTCCAATGAGCGGATCATGAGTTAATCTGATGGACAAAGTCGCATGAGTATTTCTTTATAGTGTCTGTAATAACAAACATCAAAATGATCAGTGGCTTCAATGGAATGAATATTGGTTTAAATACGGAGGTATATATGTATTATTTAAAAATGTGTGACACAGACTACCGGTATGTCACGTACTCGATATTCCGACATTCTTGTTCATCCGACATATTATATATATATATATATATATATATATATATATATATATATATTATATATATATATATATATATAGTCAGAATCCGATAATCAATTGTCATATATATATATATATATATATATATATATATATTATATATATATATATATATATGTTACAGTTAATCTGTAAAATCAGGTAATATATAAATATTGCCTGACATTTTCAGGTAATCTGTATTCAATCTCACTTAGCAATATACGTATTAAAATAATATTTCGGGTAATATACATATTACCTGATTATACAGACTAACTGTATTGAATAACATGAATAATTGTGGGATTAAAAAGGATAACAATTGCATCACACACATGCACAGAGAAACACCGATACATAGACACGCACGCACACACGCACGCACGCATGCACGAATACATACACACATCGACTGCTTTATGTATTGATTGATATAAAGACAGATAGACAGAAGATAGGAAAATAGAAAGATTGACAGATAGATAGACAGGTAACCGACTATTTACCGTAATATAGTTAGCATCAATAGACCATCCCAAATGACACTAATACCAAACAGACTAGAAAGGGTATACAGACAGACAGACAGACAGACAGACAGACAGACAGACAGACAGACAGACAGACAGACAGACAGACAGACAGACAGACAAAAAAGGGGATGTTGCAGAAACAAATTAGTTAGATAATTAATTGGATAATTAGGCAGAGACATAAAAAATTAATTAATAAAGAGATATGGTATGTATGTGTGTATATATGTGTATGTGTGTATGTGTGTATGTGTGTGTGTGTATGTATGTGTATGTAGGTATGAGTGTGTGTCTACGTGTGTATGTATGTATGCGTATATATGTGTAGGGATGTGTGTATATATATATATATATATATATATATATATATATGTGTGTGTGTGTGTGTGTGTGTGTGTGTGTCTAAGTGTGTATATATGTATGCGTATATGTTTGAATAGATGTTTGTGTGTGTATGTATGTGTGTGTGTGTGTAGGTGTGTGAAATGAGAGATTATATTGATGGAGAAAGACAAACGTAGATAACAAATTTAAACATAAACCAAATCTAAGGTATAACAAAATGTCACTAGTATTATCATCGCCGATCCCTGATGATTCACCTACAGCTACTGGACATCGACGAATGACTTTCGAACGTTGTGCGGGAAATCCTAACAGAAACGTGATTCAAACCGGAAGTGGATATGAGGTAAGGAGGCAACGAATCCCCGCGACTGTCGTAACGCATTTCGGTTATGATTAGCGAATTGCCTCGCTGACGTCACAATGACGCAACTGTCATGGCGATATATGATGGTTGCTAATGACGGCGAGCAGATTCTACTGACGTCATAAGAACGTCGATGGGATTAAATAGGACGGGACATGTTTGTTTGGTTTTTCGGGGTAGCCTCTAAGTTGGAGTGGTTGAGAAATCTATCCTCCCCCATCACTCACAGGGGAGCAGTAGGGAAAGATGGAGCCGAAATACCCTGAGGGTGGTTACTGCCAGAGTGTTTTACGTCCTCAGAGGTTTTTTTTAACGTGGAGACGACAGCGCCATTTAATGTGTTGACAGTTACATTGTAGTGAGATTATGGTAGCTAGTTTACTACATTTATCACCACCACCACCACTACCATCACGACCACCACTACCACTACCATTATAACAACAACGGTAGAAATAGCAAGAACAACAATATTTCCCACTACCACTACCACTACTACTACTACTACTACTACTACTAGTAGTACTAGGAATGCTAATATTAAAACTACTACCACTACTACTACTAGCTAGTACTAGGAATGCTAATAGAACAGCCTACTGGAGTAGATAACACATTGATCATCAATATAATTGTTATCTATCTCTTCTTAGCATCACTTATTCGTTGAAAGTTTCTTTTTCCAGCTAATTATTTCATCAACCAGATAATATTTCTAACCGTGTTTCAGGTAGCTCATATTAGGTGCAGCGCGTTTGAGGCGTCTGTCATGATTTATTAAGTGTACAACATTATTATTATTATTATTATTATTATTATTTTATTTGTGCATCATGTTATATTGAAAATATATATATATATATATATATATATATATATATATATATATATATATATATATATATAGAGAGAGAGAGAGAGAGAGATGACAAGGAGTAGACACAACGTCGTGCCATATGACAATCATGTTTATCATATCTGACCGGTTCATCTTTTGTGCCGATCCAAGCTTATATAAGTGAAATGAAGACATTAATGCTTTTCCCTTTGTATATCCCGATTGTATCCAGACGAGTTAGGACGGTTCAAGGGTATATCAGACGGCCAGGTAGATAAACTACTTGGTGGGCCATTTTCTAGAAGATGAATTGTCTCAGGTAAGAAGGTCTGCTGTTTTTCTCAGTATGCCACTACACGTGACATTATAATGTTAACTGCCTTGGATTCGATCCAAAATCAAAGCATTTCTGTAAGACTGATCCAGGTACCGTCATATGATTCAGGCATAAAACGAGCTACGTCAACCAAAAAATGACCCGAGTTCGAATCTACTTAGGTAGCTATGTTTGTATGCTGTTTTCCAAGGACTGACTCACTGACTGACTCACTGACTGACTCGTCCACCCAACTACATATACACCCAATGGACGAGATCTTTCACATCTTATAGTATAATGTGACGTATATTGTAAAGTAAGGCATAAAGTGGCGTATATTGTAAACTGAAGCATAAAGTCCCGTATACTGAAGAGTACACGCTGAGCTTTCCAATATCATAACATGATATCCTTGACCAAACATTTCCCCCATAAATAATGACTACGTTAAATCTATAAAGTCACCAAAGGATGGCTAGCTGCGTCAAGTTATAGGTCACACCAAGAAGATACGTCACACAAATAACCGCGCGGGGGGGGGGTATTTACTAGCAGACGCACGGCAGTAGCGTCACTTCTGCTGGTAATCCCTGCAGTAAACTGCACGCGACGTAATCACCTACTGTGTCTTGTTCAGGAGATCGCAGTTGCTTCGGGGTGCGCCGGAAGTCGACTTCTAAGGTGTCGCGTCATCTACGTGAGAGCCTCGTGGCTGCTAATGGATATATGTCATCGCGGCAGGAGTGGTATGGATGTCTGTAATTTCTACTAAGGTCACGGGTTTGAGCCCATGTACTCGGCACACCGGCTGGCTGGCTGGCGTCTATCTCCAAGGAACATCACATCCACTCGTCATTTTTGTGTCCATTATAAAAGCCATCTTGTCTGAACTAATGATCCCTAAGTGCTGAAATGTGGGAGTTTCGCGTACGAAAAACCCAATGGCGTGAGATGAAAGATGAAATATTGTTTCGACATAAAACGGCATGGACTTGACCCCGGGTCCCAGAGAACTGTAGTGAGAAGAATTACTATTAACACCACCGACCTATGGTAATTAAGAATCAATATGAGACGCTTAGTGACTGTAGACTGTGTTTCGTTGATATACTACATCAACAAAGTATAGGAGGGGTCTAATTTGATCTTAAGGCTTTTATATAATTATATATAAATGTTAGCATATAATTATATATAAATGTTAGCATATAATTATATATAAATGCTAGCATATAATTATATATAAATCTTCACTAAATTTACTTTTTCAAATATTCTGAGATACTGGATGGCTTAAATTTTGCCGATGTGTCCATCCATCCGTCCGTCCGTCCGTCCGCCCGTCCGTCCATCCGTCCGTCCATCCGTCCGTCCATCCATCCATCCACTAACTTCACACATTAGTTGGTCATACGGTAGTCACAAATTGATAATCTGACGATGTATTGGATAGGTGGCGTTATAGGAGATCAACGAACCACTTGTATCAGGTTGACTCTAAGATGCTGCTCTTCGCTGTTCTATATAGGGAATGTGCTGCATAGGCAAGCTACTCTAAGCTACCATCCCGCTTAACGCCCTATTCTGGAGATCGTACTTAATCGGTAGTCATTGATGAGAAGGAAGGGGGGGGGGGTGAAGTTGATGCCATTGTTATTTTTCTTTTTGAGTAAAGAATAAATGCCACATGATGTCAAACGCCTTCGTCAGATGAAGGAAGGTGACAAACATCGGCTGTTTGTCATGTTCGGGTTTTTCTATAGCTTCAGGTTAATAACATGTACGTCGTTGTGTTGTCCTGTACTCTGATCAATCCACTTATTATCGTTATAAACTCATGTAGTACAGAGAAATCCTTGGGGAAGTATCTCTTTACTGGCGAAAACACAGACCAGTCGTGTTCATTAAAGGTTTAGTGATTGTACCTAATTGTTTAGGGGCTAGTAGGAAGACACCCTCCGTATATATTGGTCCCTTAATTTCCCGATAAATTGTTACTTTTAATAAATTTGATATTGTCTATCAGCAAAATGTTTGTAACAGGAATTTAATAAACTAAACTAAACTAAGCCAAGCCAAGCCAAGCCAAGCCAAGCCAAGCCAAGCCAAGCCAAGCCAAGACAAGCCAAGCCAAGCCAAACCAAACCAAACCAAACCAAACCAAACCATACTGGACTAACCTAAACTAAACTGAACTGAACCGAACCGAACCAAATTACTTTGGCTATCTTTTGTCATCTGTCCAAAGCTTTTGACGTCATCAGCCACGAAACACTTATGGAATACGTGGAAATGCTAATAATTGGTTTAAAAGTTACTTAGCAAATAGAAGTCAATTTATAGACATTAATGGTCATAGCTCCAGCCTCCTCAGTATACAATGTGATGTCCCTCAAGGCTCTGTTCTCGGTCCTTTATTGTATCTCATTTATGTGAATGATGTACCAAATTAGTGTACTGGTAATGTATTGTCATTTGCTGATGACACCACACTGTGCATGTCGAACTCCAACTTACAAGCGTTATTTCTGAAGGCGAATGAAACAGTTAACAAACTGTTCCATTGGTTTTGCAGATTATCTCTAAATCCAACAAAAACCAAATATCTTAGTTGGAAATAACAAGCGAATATCCAGCGCCTCGTTCTCAACCAAACAAGTAAAAAACATATTACCAAAGGACTGCTTGAGAACTCTGTATTTTTCACTGTTACATATTGGTATGAGGAAATTGTAATGTTAAAGCACTACACCGTACAGCGTTACTTCAGAAACGTGCAATTTGGACCATCAATAATGCAAAATTCAACAGTCATACTGACCCATTATTATAGTCAGCCTTGAGAAAAGTACAACTTACAACTAATTCTTGCCTGTCCTCTTATTTTCTGTAATTTATTGTGTTTTAAATCCCGTTAAAGCTCTTAATATATATATATATATATATATATATATATATATCACCATCAGCCAGCAACGCGGACATAAAAAGGATAAATCACTACTAGTATATATATATATATATATATATATATATATATATACATATACACATACACATACACACAGACACACACATATATATATATATATATATATATATATATATATATATATAAACTAGTAATTGTTTTCTATATATATATATATATATATATATATATAGTGTGTGTGTGTGTGTGTATATGTATATATGTATGTATGTATGTATATGTATGTATGTATATATATATATATATATATATATATATATATATATATATATATATAATATAAATGTTTCCTTTTTGATATCCGTGTTGCTGGCTGATGATGATACACTCACTCACAGAACCTCACTATTATGTATTATGGGGCTCTTTTGTGGGGATAATCTGCATTATCACTGGGCTCTTTGAGAAAAGACAGGCAGACAGACAGACATACAGACAGAAAGACAGGCAGATAGAAAGACAGCCCAGAAAATCAGAAACTGTATTTCTGTTTGTTTTACCAAAAGTAAAAAAGTCAGTTAGTCCGTACTTTTCTAGGCATTTTTATTCATGAAAGTTCCGTTGCATATTGTATTAGAACCTTTTTTTTTGGGGGGGGGGGCATTTTAGATGGCGTTTCAATTCTTCAACCCCTCAACGTCCAATGAGTATGGTTATTTGTTGTGATATTGAGGAAGTTGTTATTGAGTGGCTTGGAATTTGAGAGATGTCCTCAGCTCGCGACGGGTGTGAGACAAGGAATAATTAATCAGGTGGCATTCGAACCCGAGATTGTTATTGCTTGAAGCGACAGCTCTAATTCAGCTAAACGGAATGGGTAGCATACGGACGATTCTGCACCAATATAGGCACGCACGCATGCACGCACACGCACGCATACACACACATGCACAAAAAATGCACACACACAAACAAACAAAGTGTAATCAATTACTCTCTCATTAATATTGATATAATTAAAGAAGTTTATAATTAAGAACTAAGTCAGCAAATATATGGCTAATTACCGAAATATCACTGAGATTAATAATCTCCGCGAGTACTAATATCTATTAGGTCAGACTCCCCCCCCATCCATTTTTTTAGGGCGCCTCCGTGATCTAGCAGTAGCATGTTGGACCGCAGATCACTACCACCCGTGTTCGAATCTCGGCGTAGGCATATCTGAAGGGCGTTCCATCCTTAGCTTCGCTTCATTACCTTTGGAGGTCGCTCGGCCCATTTAGCCTACCGTGTGCACAAAAATGGCCGTAAAACATCGCATCATCATCATCATCATCACCTCACCCCGAAACACTGCAAATTATCTATTTTATTACACACCTAGCAGTAATTTTACATACGTCATTCTTTGTTTATAACATGTTATATAGGAGGTAGGGTCTGGAGAAAACACAGAAAATTACTGTTGAATGTAAACTGTGGTGTCAAAATAGTTTATGATATGTATGTAACAAGTCACCATTGAACCACACGCACGTGTTGTTTGTTGCGAGCTGTGGTATCAAATGGTATGTGTTTCACGTGCTTCCGCTTTTTGTACGTAGCCTGCATGTAGCCGCTTTCCTGTGGGCGTGACATATTTGTCGCGTACGAAAAGCGAATTAGCTGGTTCCCACAGGCTGATGAGTAGACCAGACACATGCTTAGGTATACGCATACATCTATCAATATGTGGAGGTATGGAATATTTTATTTTTAGATTAATGTATGTATAGTTGTATTTAGATTTATGGAGGTAGGTCTCGAAGGATATTTAGATATGTTGATGCTCTGTGCCTGTTGCCTCTTACTATGTACCCTAAAACACACATTGCCCGTGCCAGACATCTTATCTATTTCCATCCAGATTCCTTATTACACCAATGTAAGAAAGTTATGTCGTTATTACAACATATTTGAGTTTATTAGCTTTGTTATGTATAATGTATAATCTATATTGTTGTCCTCTTATGTGGTCTGGCTATTGGGTTGAGTCGTGTTATATCGCTGCTATTAGTATTAATCTGAATTTATTCTGATTTATGCTTATATTATTCACACATTATTCATACTGTGTATTAATATTTTATTTCTCCATTTTAGGTTTAATCTTTCTTGGCCGTAGTGTTCGACACAAAGCCTGGTTTTGTTTTAATCATAGTTTCTTCTTTTTTTATATTTAGATTATCCTCTTTTGGATTATTTTAGAAATTTGATTTTTTCTTTCATTTTTCTCTAATTATAACGGTAATTAATTATACTTACAATTAATTTTTTTTTTAAAAATCAGTTTGGAGTTAATTGTTGTTTGAATGAAAGTATAACACCTGTGCCAGCGCCTTAACTATCTTTATAACACACACACACACACACACACACACACACACACACACACACACACACACACACACACACACACACACATATACATTGCATTATCATATATTTAGAGTATAGTCTTATAATATTTGACACGCATTTAGACGACAAGTGTCTGGCAGCATTTATCATCTGGAGTGATGAAAGCACACTCATCGACGAATAATTCTATTCACTGGCCAAAACAAACTGTCCTATTTACCGTATAAAATGTACTATTTACCATAATGGATGTTTCATAAAAGTGCCATGAAGTGTCTTAACCGATTTCGTCTTGTATTTAGAACGTATCGCTAATTTACAAAATGTTATATTTGTTGTTCCACGCCGGTTCATCGCGTACACGACGCCGTGGTAAGTCGGTTGATCGTCAAATCCCGGTCAATCTCGGATTCAATCAAGGCGAATTCATCGAGAAATCATCCATTGGAATACGTACGTCGGTTGACTAATGAATAGAATGTGTCTGAGTGCTGGAAAATGGTAGAATGGCGAGAAAGCGCCACTTATTGGTCAAAATTGGGCTCTTTGGCGGCCAATTTGGTGCAGACGGTAGGCTAAATGGGACGAGCAACCTCCAAAGGCAATGAGACGAAGTAAAAGATGAACGATCCTTCCGGTATAGCCCGGCCAGGGTTTGAACCCAGGTGCAATAGATCCTTGGTCAACCGCGCTACCAGCTCGGACAATATCCCAATAGGACAAAATCCCCTCAAGACAAAATTTTCTCAGGATATAATCCCCTTCGAACAATATCCTTTCAGAACAAAATCTTCCCAAAGTTAAAATCCCCTCACTACATAATCACCTAGGACAATATCCCATCAGGACAAAATCTCCTGATGACATAATCCCCTCGGACAATATTCCAATAGGACAAAATCCCCTCAAGACAAAATTTCCTCAGGATATAATCCCCTCGGACAATATCCCTTCAGAACAAAATCTTCCCAAAGTTAAAATCCCCTCACGACATAGTCACCTAGGACAATATCCCATC
>JAODUP010000029.1:920000-922500 GCA_025642065.1 Paralvinella palmiformis
GTCCGATATATATATCCACACGCGCATAAATAGTTGATTGTAAAATATGTAGTTATATATACATTATTGTTTGGCATATTGAGCACAAAACATGAAACATTACAGGTATCATATTAGATTATTGTACACATTAATTTCGACTATTAGTACAAATATAATATCATAATAATTATAATTTTAATATAATATTAATTATATAAAGTGATCTTGTAGCTGGAGTAATATTGTTAAACTTATGGAAGGTCTTCCAGGAAAAATCCCATGATGGTTTAAATGGGAATTGATGACCCCGAACTGGGAATCTCACGTGCAGTAGTCTGGGATTCTAACGCCCGGCCGACACCTTTCGGGAAAATCTCCGGATCTGTCGGGATTAAATCGGAATCTTCTTTCTGAATCTGTTTCTATAAAACCCCCATTGCCTAGATCAGTTATCTGGCTAGCCCTATGGTTGTGAGATATATATATACAATTGGAATCATTCCGGATCGCTCCGGATGACCGGACTGGCGGTAGCCCGGTGGTTGAGTGCTGGTATTCTGAAGTCGAAAGGTTTGCGAGCCGGGGTTTGTAGCAGCTAATGGCTGGCTATCGGCGTTTGGTGGCGCCACCTCATTGCCATTAGGCAGGGATGAAGTGTTCAGCAATAGAACGGTATTTAACATTCTAAGTCTATATAATTATAACAATTAATAACTACAAAACTTCTATAGCACCAATATCCTCGAAAAGACTAGAGCTCAGTGGCGCCACCTAGTGGGGGAGTTGGGCAAACTCGTAGTCCGGGTACGATGCAAAGTTCATCAACAAATGATCAGATGGAAGGGAAAACTTAGGAAGGATAAGGGAGTCTGAAAAGGTGAGTTTTCAAATGGTGACGGAAACAAACTATGCTATTTGATGACTTAAACATGTTCAAGGAGAGAATTCCAAAGAGTAGGGATAGCAACTGAAAAAACATCAGTCCCAGTACGAGGGAAAACCAGATGAACGAAGCTCTCTGGGCTTGGGTGCTAAAGAAAGTATGGAAAATAGATATGAAGGTTCTCCTTATTATATATATATATATATATATATATATATATATATATATATATATATATATATATATATGAAATAAATATATGAGGAAAATAAAGAACACTAGGATCCAATTTAGTTTAGGATCCTATGAACAGTTATCTCATAACAGAATAATGGAAATATGAGGAGTTATCACCAAATATTAATAAATTGCTGGAGAAATACAGATGGCCAGATTACAGCTCAATGTACAGTTTCTATGTTTCTATCACGGCTGTATAATTTGTTGAAAAAGGATAGTATATCGTATATTCTCTCTTGACATTTCATCTCACATACCCCACCGATCTCACGCACGCATGCACGCATGCATACACGCAGTCACACAACCCCAGAATGGTCAACAAATGCTTGTCTTTATAGATTCAATCGATCGATCTTTTCCGGCATCTCTGGATCGGAAGCTCCACCCGTGTTTATCGAGAGCCTGGATTGCGCCCGTCTTTGTTCCGGATACATCAATCTGGACACACCTGTTCCAGATACCGCGTTATCTTCTGGACATCCCTTAGCGATTCAGCCCGGGCCGAACGGTCGGAAGCGTTAGTGAACCGGAAATGCTTAGGGAGAAAACCTATCCAGGGGACTACCTGCTTCAGTGATCATCAGCCTCTGGGTATCACGTGTCTGAGAGTATCTCCAATAGGCGTCAATTATATAACATCAGTGAATGTGTGTGTGTGTGTGTGTGCATGCATGAATGTGCGTGTGCGTGTGTTTGTGTCTTATCAGCGGGTACATAAGCATTGACACTTTCAAGCTAAGATATGTACTGTCTCAACTATTACTTAATTAACCAAAATATCGATTTATTGATCTCTCGATTGATGGGTCGGTTTGATTGATTAATCAATAAATCATTAACTAAATCAACTAAACAAACAAATTTAAAAGTAGACAAATCAACAAAAACAAATCGAACACTTAAATAAATCGATCAGCCATTTGATTGATTGATCAATTAACCAGCGATTGATTAAGCTAATTTCCAACGAAAATCACAAAACAGTATCTTCCACAAGAAACATTCTGACCCTTTCGAACCCGTTCGCAATATCTACCGGAAGTCACCCTTCTGTACGTCATATTATTAATTGGAGCTTTCCCGGTGACGTCATCTTGGCGATATCGTCTGCCAAATTAATTCTCGGAGATCAAAGCGCCGATCCTCATTCGCGCGATTTCTCCTCGGATTTTGTTACACAATTTTTTTGTCTTTGATCTTCACTTCGTCGAAATTCATTAGATTTCGGTTTCGGGCGGAGACGCACCGTCTGAACCCGCGCCATTCAGCTCCGCTACTCGGCGAACGTTCGATCCCTGCAAGCGGCGCCACTATCCACTCACTAACTGGAACGGCGGGAAGAGTGAACAACAGCACTAATAACAATAACAGGCGTAAAGGGGACGACGGAAA
>JAODUP010000029.1:927500-1005000 GCA_025642065.1 Paralvinella palmiformis
AACCCAATTATTGCTATGGCTGCTGCTAATACGCGGAATGCCTAAATTACAACCAATCACGTCGCTCCTTCTCTCCGTTTCCTGAATTACGGAAGCCATTTAATATACCGTCATACTTCACCCAACGTCGTTGATTGGTTATAAAAGCCGTGACGTAACCCAGTTTTTGAGGTAAACCGGAAGTAATGCCTTAAAATTGCCTTAAAATGTCTTTCGATGTAAATATTTTATTGTATATACACTTTTAAAATGTTACTAATGTATTTATGATTAATAATTTAAATTGTTTTATTCTTATTTCATCATGTATTGGTAATTTGTCTATTTCATGTTCTTTAATGATGGCGTAGGTGACGTATCTGAGGGACGAAACGTCGGACGTAAATGTGTCCGACGAACTGAAAATTTTCTCTAGAAAATGGCGTAAAGGCGAATTTGACGTAGATCGAAATGACCTATGGCGGGGGATATTACTAGAACATGCCGGCAATATCTCGCCATTGTACTGGAGTTAACGTATTTGTTCAATTCCCCTTTTTCGGACGCTATATTGCAGTTGCAACAAACGCAGACGATCGGGCAAAATGGCGCCATTGTTGGCGAATATCTGACGAAGAAGAATCGACGAAAGGATCGAAATCTGAGCACCTTACCTTTTGGTAATATCACCGGAAACGGCGCGTCTAGGAGTAATCACATGACACGATGGGGCCGCGTCGTTCCTGATGTCCGCTCCAGATGTCGCCAATGTGTCACGATCCTGTTAAGATGGCGGACTTTCGAACGCGCGCATTGGGACCGCGATAAGAAACGACACCCGAATGGCGCGAATCGTCCTCCGAGACATTTCACTCCACGTCGGATATAAATATTAACTTTCCGAAGAAAAAAAACCAGCCTATCACACTCGGCTTGCGAACTACCGGACGTCGGACGTCGAAAATTCGATTTATCCTCGACGCACAGCGGAGGTGATGTCAGAACAATGTCTCCCCGATAAGATCACAGATCGTAGTTTTCGTTATGGTGCACGCTATCCGGACAGAGCCGCGGCCAGAATCCGAAGTGCTACTGGAACGTGGATCCGAATCACCCAGTCGTCTGATGGCATCTTGTCCTCAGAAATGGCGCTACTACCATCGCATTGACGAATAGATAGATCGACAGACGGACGGGCGGACGGACGCAGAGAAGGACAGGCGCGCGCGTACAGGAAGAAAGAAAGAGATGTGATTTGCCAAGAGAGTGATCCATAGAGCGAGAGGTGAAGGTTGTCCTAGTTTATGGCTAGTTGTACTGATGTTGGTCTGCCGCCAGCTAAACGCTTAACTGGGACATGGCCAGGTAAAATAACAGAAGGTCAGGTGCGGATCGGAGGGGGGGAGAATGGTGGGGGGACCTGATATCGAATTTCTTCGAGTTTCGTATTCGTTTCTGTTAATGCGTCTCCAATGGTCGTTCGGGGCGCCTCGGTGGTCTAGCGGTAGCGTATTGGACCGCGTATCACTACCACCCGTGTTCAAATCTCGGTGTGGGCATATCTGAAGGTTGTTTCATCTTTGACTTCGTTTCATTACTTTTGGAGGTCGCTCGGCCCATTTAGCCCACCTTGTGCACAAAAGGTGGCCGTAAAACATCAATCATCATCATCACCCAATGGTCGTCCATTGCCGTGTCCCGACTGCTGTGTTTTTTCTATTGCTATTGTCGTGCCTTGACTCTTACGTCATTATTGCAGTGTTTTGACTCTACCATTGTGTCTCTATTGCCGGGCATGCTAAGTTGTGTCTCCACCTGTGTGTACCTGTACAGCTGTGTCGGCAATGTTATGACTCTACTATTAGCTTTCTATTGCTGTGTCTGCAAAGTTGTGTCTCTACTGCTGTACTTGTATTGCCGTCTCTGCAATGTTACGACTCTACTATTGTGTCTTTATTGCTGTGTCTGCTTTGGTGTGACAGCACTGTTCTGCTCCGTCTAGTTATGTCTCTATTGTCATGCGTTTGCGGCTGTTCCTGTGTCGCTATTGCTATGTCTCAGATTGTCTTTGTCCGTTGCTGTGTCTCAAGTGCCATTTTCCTGTTGCTTTGTGTTTATTGCCGTGTCCTAGTTGCTGTGCTCAGGTAGAAATGGGTCTCGCCGAGTAATTTCTTTGTTAGTCAATGATTAGCCTGAGGTCAGTGAAAATTCATTGTCCACATAGGTGGCTAGTTGTTTGGCTGCTTAGCTGTCTGGTTGGTTGTCTGGTTAGCTCTCTGGTTGTTTGGTTGTCTGGTTGTTTGGTTGTCTGGTTAGCTGTCTGGTTGTTTGGTTGTTTGGTTAGCTGGTTAGTTGTCTGTATGATTGGTTAATTGGTTGACTGGTTGTTTGGTTAGTTGGTTGGCTGACTGGTTGTTCTGGTTGTCTTGTCTTGTCTCGTTGGTTGTCTGGTTGATTGCTTAGTTGGATAACTGACAGGCTGGTTAGGTTGGTTAGGTGCCTGGTTGACTAGTATGATTGTATAGTTGTCAGGCTATCTAGTTGTCAGGTTATCTAGTTGTCAGGCTATCTAGTTATCAGGTTATCTAGTTGTCTAGGTGTCAGGTTGTCTAGCTGTCATGTTGTTTAGTTGTCTAGTTGGCAGGTTGTCTAGTTGGCAGGCTGTCTAGTTGACAAGTTGTCTAGTTGGCAGGTTGTCTAGTTGTCACGTTGTCTACTTGGCTGTCCGGTCACGTCCTTGGTCATTTTATCCCTGATTCCATGCTCAGTCGGCAACGGAATCAGGGATCTACCACATTATATAGGGATGCACTGTTCTGATGTTTGGATTTGTTCCGGATCACTGAGGAATCAACAACTTGTTTGAATGATGGTGGTGAGACGTGACTGATCCGGAAAGGTCTGAAGTGTATCGCAGTTGATGAGTACAGATGTACAAGTGTCTG
Organism: Paralvinella palmiformis; assembly: GCA_025642065.1. NCBI lineage: Eukaryota > Metazoa > Annelida > Polychaeta > Terebellida > Alvinellidae > Paralvinella > Paralvinella palmiformis. The sequence continues at coordinate 930,425 of JAODUP010000029.1, forward strand.
GCCGCCTAGGAGGAGTACAGGTGTACAGGAGTACAACAGTCCGACGGTATAGGGGTTCACGGAGGGTAATGGGAATCTGTTTGTACCAGGACGCTTAGAAGAGATACATACCGCACTTTACTTTCGAATAAGCACGCGCGCGCGCACACACGCACAGGCATGCACACACACACACACACGCGCACGTACACACGCACACACGCACTGTGCCTTATTATACACAGCACTTGATAAAGGTTTCTTATAACCGAAACTAGTCGTGCTATTTTGAGCTGAGTGAAAATACTATTATTTCTGCTATTGTGGGAGGTATTATAATTATTATCATAATAGATATTATATGTACTGATATATATGCTTTATTTCCGGTTATAGCAGCGTTATATATGTACTAATATATATATAATTTGTTTTCTATTTAGGTAGTAGTCGTTTGATCATAATTCTGTAAGAATTATAAACATCACGAAAACCTGAGCCCACGCCTTTATTATATGTAACATAAAACACACACACACACACACACACACACACACACACACACACACACACACACACACACACACACACACACACACACACACACACACACACACACACACACACACACACACACTATATATATATATATATATATATATATATATACATGCACGAGCACATACACACACGCACGCACTCACTGAGAAAGAGAGAGTAAATACTAAGAGAACCATTCAGACAACAATGACTTGTAATTATCGATCCAGAATGAGAGAACGAGAGGAACCCTGAAAGCGTGGAAACGTTTTAGATGAAACACTCCCCAGGCTTCCTAGAAATTGACAATATAGAGAGGGACGAAGGGGGGGGGGGTAGGAGCGGAGGGGGTCGGTTAAGAAGTACACAAAAAACTAAGTTGCGAAAAGGTACATAATTCATACCCAGCCCCCAAAATTACGGCAGACGTTCGTAGTTCGTAATTCCGCTGATGGATGGCGCCTTAGTCCACGAGGGCGCCCCCTGTCGGTTAGCCAGAGGTCGCCAGTTATCTTTATGTCTCCGTCCCGGATCTGTTCGGCAGTCCCGTTATCTCGCCCGATTCCTTATCAGTGGGAGTCCATTAGAGATGCGAACTCGAGTGCTTATCGACGAAGACATTGTTAGGTAAATAAGGACGGAGCCACTTGTTCAGGATCACCGCCGCCAGGGGTCGGGTGCTTCGAGATGATTGGATCCATATTCTTTCTTTTTTCCTTCTCTAGGCCGTTCGGCGAATACTTGATGTTTGAACGCTGGGACGAATTGATGGCTAGTTAGAGGACGTTGTCTAGGCCGGTTTGACCCGAATATAATATTATGAGCTTTTAAAACCAGAAAATCACTGGCAGACAGACAGGAAATGAAATTGAATAATAATAATAATAATAATAATAATAATAATAATAATAACAATAATGTATATTTAATAAAGTGCCCTTACTAGCAGGAGACATTCAAAGGCGCTGTACAAATAATATGTAATATAATAATACCCCCAATAATATGTCTATAAAAAAACCTATAAGAGATTTAAAAGATAAGTATGATTTATCTGTGTAAACTACATTGAACAGGTGTGATTTTAGAACGATATATATATATATATATATATATATATATATATATATATATATATATATAGAGAGAGAGAGAGGAGAGCGAGAGAGAGCCATGTGCGTAACACTGAACAGTATAATTTGATATTCAAGTAATTGACAAACCGTCAGCAGAGTCAGTGATGTGATGAACACGGTGTTGATGAAGCACATCGATTTATAAACTAAACAATACGCGGCAACTTTTAAATAAAATAATGAGTAAGTATAATGAGTAAAGACATCACTGGGACATTTGAAGCTGGTTAAACACAACACAGCGATATACAAACATGGGATGTTTTTAAACACCACCATTTCCTCAGTGTTCCGAGAGTCCAGTGTTTCGCCAAATAAAAAATAAAAAAACGAAATAAATTCAACAGTTTGATTTTATAACATCGCCATTTTGTTTTCACAAGGGGACATTGCTTTCGTAATTATCACCACCTCGATCCATAGACACAAGTTATTTGGTTTATAATTGGTACGGATGGCTTATTAACACATGTACTCACGATTTGTGACGAAATTTTGACACGTTGATGAGGGCCGAACATTTGCAGGCATGGTTCTCAAGTCGTCATCCAGTCCAGGTCACCACTAGGTTATCATCATCCGACAAAGGTAAGGCAGAAAGTTTAAGAGACAGGTCCCGACAGTAATTCACCGATCATCACGACGACCTATTACGACCATCCGAAGACGTCTGCAGATCCCGACTGGAACCAGCGATGGATTGGCCGCACTGCTGGTTCTACTAATCTCAACAATAAGCTGTTTAAATAAATCATGGCGATTGCAGCACATTGTTGAGATGGGTACGTACTCATGATTTATCGGGGTACACCTCCGTGGTTTAAATGGCGGAGCGTTGGACCACCGATCACTTCCACCTGAGTTCGAATATCGACGTGGCCATATCTGAAAGGTGTTTCATCTTTGGCTTCGCTTCATTACCTTTGGAGGTCGCTCGGCCTACTTAGCCTACCATGGGCCCAGAAGTGACTGTAAAATATCAATCATGACGATGACGAAGATTTATCACATCGCACCAACTGAATTCATCCGCTCTATTTATTTGGTAATTTATCATATATGCGTGAACTAGCAACTTTTATTTATTGTCTATAATATATCAATATTAAACTGATAATTTACAGCGAGCTGATGTTCCAGCCAACAAATCTGAGGAATTACGTCACAGATGGTAGTACATATTGTTTGGTTTTTCGTTTTAAATGTCTTAGTGTTTCTCGTTGCACCCCGCCAGTTGAATCTCAACAGCCCGATAATCCGACCGCCCAATAATCCGACAGCCCGATAATCCGACAGCTCCAAAATCCGACAGACCGATAATCCAGTGGGATTTGTGGGGTCCACTATTTCCTTCAAACCTTCCAGAGTAGAAATAAAATACGGCGTGCCGTCAGATGTATCTCACGGACGTGTCAGCGTTATTTGGACACTGACCACTACACACAACAACACAACAACAACAACACAACAACAGGCTTACTAGATATCTTCCACCATTTCTAGTGTCAATCTTATTTGTATGAAATTATTTCTCAGATCGCTTACTACTAATAACTCCTACTGAGCTAATTGTCAGTTGAACTTCTCTTAAGTACGTATGTTTAGTGGAACTGAAGTCTCCTGTAAAACAGTGGCGATAGTTCATACACTCCTTATGCTTGTCTCACACACACACACACACACACACACACACACACACACACACACACACACACACACACACACACACACACACACAGCGACAATCATGGCGCCAATGAGGAAAACGATAAATGTCGATATTATTAGGCGCTTTAATTTAGATCCCACCACACCTAACTGCATATACTTAGGGACGCTAAATTAAGCGTGAATGAACGTTCCCTTAGTGATGAACGGAAACGTATGAGGGTTAGCTGTTAGGTTCGAGTAAATCGTAGTATTTACTCAGGTTTAAGACGATATTTCGTTCTAGTCCAGTAATAATCCATTGTGCGGTATCGCTACTTTGTTTTTATTTTAGTTAAATAGCTTCAGTGAGTCCATACTGAGTTAGTGTACATTCTCTTTGTTATGAACAAACTGTAATGTTTGTTAACACGCTGAGGCTATATATAGGGCTTGAATTTTCACTTAGGTTAGAGAAGAACTTCGACGCCAGACTAGTCGGACGTGTATTGATACATGGTTCATATAGGTAGGATTTATTCAGTTATTCGAACCCAGAATAAAGCTGAGATCAGCATCTGAGGTGTGGAAATGTTTTATATACAGGTTTCTTTTGGACCACAGAAAATTACTGTTGAATGTAAACTGTGGTGTCAAAATAGTTTATGATATGTATGTAGCAAGTCACCATTGAACCACACGCACGTGTTTGTTGCGAGCTGTGGTATCAAATGGTATGTTTTTTACGTGCTTCCGCTTTTTGTATGTAGCCTACATGTAGCCGCTTTCCTGTGGGCGTGACATATTTGTCGCGTACGAAAAGCGAATTAGCTGGTTCCCACAGGCTGATGAGTAGACCAGACACATGCTTAGGTATACGCACACATCTATCAATATGTGGAGGTATGGAACACGCGGCACGCACGCACACACACGCCCACGCACGCACGTACGCGCGCACACACACATATATATATCGGCGTAATTCTGCTATGTATGAAAAACCTCGGCTGTAAGATGAAAATGCAGGGTGTGAAAACGTTGGGTTGTCGGAAAACTGGTTTGACGGAACACTGGGCTGTCGGAAAACTGGTTTGACGGAACACTGGGCTGTCGGAAAAACTGGTTTGACGGAACACTGGGCTGTCGGAAAAACTGGTTTGACGGAACACTGGGCTGTCGGAAAACTGGTTTGACGGAACACTGGGTTGTCGGAAAAACTGGTTTGACGGAACACTGGGCTGTCGGAAAAACTGGTTTGACGGAACACTGGGCTGTCGGAAAACTGGTTTAACGAACCGTGGGTTGTTAAGACGATCGATTGTAAACATGTCGTGATAGAAAATGCGAGATTTTATTATTTCGCGCCACTTCACTACAGACTGTAGGCTAAATCAACCAGAAAATCTCTAACGGTAATAACGTTAGGTGAAAGATAACGCATCCTTCTGGCTCAACAACGTTGGATTCGATTCAAGAAGCTAGACAGCGGAGGCCAACCGCGCTACCAGTTAGGCCATGCACACCGTCCGAACCTGACGCGATGCGAGAAACGGTAAAAGATAGCTATATAGAAACACATGATAGAAAGAAGAAACAAAAAAAAACAACACAAAAACACGAGATAGAGCGGCGTACAATCGTCGAGTGGAGAAGAACCCACTAAACGCAGAGAGTAAACACCTTTCTGCGCCGGTTCAGAGCGAGTACCGCAGAGTAAACACGATCCAGCCATAGACTGACATCCATCCAGCTATAACTCGACCAGATAGAGTTCTAACCTACTCCTGGGCGATAAAACAGTATCTAATAACCGGCGTCTCGGTTACTATGGAGAGAGTTCGTTGTAACAGCCGAGCAGGATTTATTGCCTTCATCAACAAGTGAACGACTGATTATGTTATATAGCCCGGCGGGTGGTGGGTGGTGGGTGTTTGGGGAGGGGGTGTTTGGGGGGGGGGTCCTTCTCGGTGGCTAGTAGTGACGGTGCTAGTTGATGAGCGATTAATCCCCTTTTTTTGTTTTTGTCTCTGCTATTAACCTTTTTGGGTTCAGTCACAGGTGCAACTGCACATCAAAAACTCGTTTGGGCACGCACGCACGCACGCACGCACGCACGCACGCACGCACGCACGCACGCACGCACGCACGCACACACACACACACACGCACGCACCACACACACACACACACACACACACACACACACGCACATTGGGTTAAGCTAGAGTTTCAAAACCATTTTGAATACAGTGATAATGATTTAGAACATCTTTGCGTGACACTTTAACAATATGACAGTAGAAGGTTGTTTGGTCTTTATTCATCCTCGGTACTTGTCACACCTGGTCACAAACACAGGTGTCAGTCGGATTTGAACCCATAACCTGCAGGTTTGCCGCCTATCACTCTATCTACTACGCTATGGCGAGGGAAGGAATACGGAACTGGAGATTGTAAACAAAACGCAACACAAAAAAATGCGTAGCATTACGAGTGCGTTTCAGAAGATGAATTACTACAAGGTCATTGATTAATAAAAATAGACATTTGTTTTAGCGTCTACATAATCCGTGCTAAATATTGATAATTAATAATGAACAAAAATAACTATGACTAATTAAACGAATACAAATAAAATAAATGGAAATTATAAATTAAATCCAAATGAGATACAACGCCATGTTTAATTTACCAGGAACTATCCTAAGTTTGTTAGGTAGTGGGAATACTTGGAGATCACAAACATAGTCCTATCCTGATGTTAGCCCAGTATCACTCAGTGGTGGCTTATTTGGTTATTAGGTCAGGATTTCACGTGTTGCAGTCCAGGAATGGTCCTTTTCAATCTGCAGATTTCCGACGTGTCCAATCAGAAACTGGCTTAGCCTTTGTCGCTGGCGAGAAGAAACTGGCTCAGCCAAATGTCAGCAAGGTCAGAACAAATCGCCCCGTGTGAATATGGCCGCCTCCACGTTTTGATAATGCGATTAACATATATCATTTACGTGGTGTGTTAATCCCGACGAAAAATCCGTCGTTGCTGGAATATCCTGATGTCAGCTTAACTTTAACTAAACGTAACATGGACGTCGATATCTCTTTTCGTTGATACTTGAAGCATACGTTGTGTAAAATTGTACATTATCTTAATTCCTGAATTATTTAGCCAACATGCTTTATGAAATCCTACACATTTTCTATTTCTGGCATATTTAATGTTTTTGTTTTTATTACCAACATATCTCAAAATCTGACAGCAGGAAATTGTAGCGAAACCTTTTACCGCGTTTACACTTCCGCGTGGTGTTAATGTTATAATGGAACCAAAATGATCCAGAATTTTGGTACATCATACATACACAACATATGCATATCGACTGTGGCAGCCCACGTGAGCGTCTAACTATTTACAATGCTCCGCCCACAATACTGTGACACTACAACATAGTATACACGTAAACTATATAGAGAAATATGGACACAACTGTATTCTGATTGCTAGTTATGAATTTACCCCCCGTTCAAGGTTTAGAAAGGGCAATTAAATACAGAGTGTTCTTTGATCCTTACTTGACACTGACGTTAATGTCAAGTTGATAATATGAAATAGGTTTGTGTATTTCAAATGTGTCTTTTTTTAGTTGAGATAGTCTAATATTTTGTCCGATTTGTTAGACCACATTTGGAAATATGTCGAGAGTCCAATAAGTTTAGATTGTACACCTAAACATATCAGATACGTTTAAACTACAAGTCTCAGAGGCAACGATTATTTCAGTGAATAGTGAATTCTGGCCAGAATTTTGCCGCCAAAAGGGAGTCATTATTTTCTCATAATCCAGTTTGTTCTTGACATTTTTTTCAATCACAACAAACTAATCCGTTAATAGACCTTGCCAATTAAGCTAGTGACATCTGTCAGCAGGATTTAGAACTACTACAATCGGATCGTAAACACGACCCGTTAATCGCAGAGTCTGGATCACCTTTCCTTTTGAGATTTGTTTGTATATTTTAACGATCATTGCCGGTTATAATACTCCACAATTACAATAGTCAGCAAAGGAAAATGAAAGTTAAAGTGATATATAGTATATTTCTATTCAAAGAAGACTAACTTAGTAATACAAAATAGATAAAATTGGAATTTCTATGAGGTAGTTCGCAGGACACATTTCCCGTGTACAAGTGGATTGTCGTATTCGTAGTGAAAGTTTCCATATAGGCTGTGGCTTTCTCATATTGTTTCTTCAATATACATATTTGACCATTTATAATAATATCGAAAATGGACATGGCAGTTGTAATATTATCATTTTATCAGGACAATTCTGAGATATCATCAACGATTTGTTTTATTTGTGGTCATTTTCCGTGTAGAACGTTCGCCATCGTCTAGCAGCAGACTCACGACACCGACATATATTGCATAATTCTAATAAACAAACGGGTGTGCTCTTTGGATCGAAAATACTCATCAAATCGGAAACATATTGTCTTACACAAAAGTATTGATTGATAGAGCAATATTCCGGCATTGATATATTGCATTTGGGTATTATTTCTCATGAAATAACACGAACCATGAGTTGATTTTAAATTGTAAACAAACAATCACCATTTCAATTTTCAAGCGATAACCGATACTAGCGGATTTCGCTAAAGAAATATTTACTCTAATTTTGTTTCACTTTTTTTCACTTTGTTGACAATAACAACATTTAATATCACTAGAAATATTTTCCTATCTGAATTCCAATTGTATTACGCAGTAGATCGTTGTTCAAACCGAGATCTTCAGAAGAAGAATCCAGCCTGCGTTGAAAACCATGAAACGCCACCTCCGCTGCTCTGGGCAGTACGCGGCGTTGACCCGAAATGTAAAGCCCGCGAAAATTAGTTGGCAAGGTCTATTAAATGCCCCAAACAGAGAACAATATTCGATTAATATCCAATATTATAACAGTATTGCGACTTATTAACGTTTAGATAGAGCAAATAACTATAGACATATCTATTTCCGATGACCGTTATAAATGGAATAGGATTTAAAAAGCTAATCAACTCCTGATTGGTTGGCCGATATGCGAGGGTTGGAGCCATTGACCTAAATATAAAACTAGACCAAACAGCTCTGACTTCCGGCAAAGGAAAATGCAGCGTTGAAGTGTGATGTGTGCATTATAATTTTGTGTGTGCAGACAATCTGTATTATTTCTCTCCTATTATATGCCATAAAATATGTAAAAGTCGTTTTATTCAAGTCCGTAGATCTAGTTTAATTGGGATCAAACGCCAGAGATAGGCCGGGGGTTGTCGTACAGGCTAAATATAATAACAGTTAAGCTTAATTTCCCGCCAAACCCCGCTTTAACAGTTATTTTAAATGTGTTCCTTATACTTACCGATGAAAAGATATCCCGTTTGTATTACTTCCACGCCCACGGCTTATGCAACCATCGATACAACAATAATTCACCACGTTTATAAGCCTGATTTTTCCAGTCTGCGTTCCTATTTCCTCGACCGGAAGTTTTCTTTTAGGTCAACGGTTGCAACATTGACCTAAAAGAAAACTAGACCGAACACGGCCGCTAATTTGATGACAAACACGTATAAGGTCGTGGAAAAAAGGAACGCAGATTGAAAAATCGGATTTATAAACATGGTGAATTATTGTTGAGTCGTTGGTTGCATAAGCTATGGGATTAAAAGTAATACAAAGCGAATATATGTTCATCGGTAAGTATAAGGACCACATTTAAAATAACTGTTAAATTTCATGGCATATAATAGGAGAAGAATAATACAGATTGTTTGTACACACAAAATTATAATGCACACATCACAATAAATGTCCGTATTCATAGGTTCAAAACTCGAAGCGTAGCCGCTTCAACGTTGCTTTTTGCCACTACCGGAAGTCAGCGCTGTTTGGTCATGGCGGCCCAATCAAACACTGACTGCTCGATCTAGTTTTATTTCAGGTCAATGGTTGCAGATCTGTAAACATCAACCACCATTGGTATAAATTCTCCATTCTCAGTCCGTGTTTACGTCTTTCCCATTTTATCGCTGTCCACATTTTGCACGGAGTCCAGATCAACCAACAAATAAATCAAGCTTGCGAATTAATTGCTAGATCTAGTATCAATTCCTTGTCTTTTAACAACAATTAAACCAGTGCATGGCGAAACACTTAATTAACAACACCGCGTATATTTTTACACGTCTCGAATCTGACCCACGCTGCGAAGCTATTCTCAAAATGCGGTTATTTTGAAGCTTAAGGGAAATACCTTTATAATGACGTCACACCCGAAAAATTCCCTCTTTATTTAAACTACGGGTTACATATTGAATCTCTACACGTAGTACCACGCCCAATGAATCATAGAAAACATTTAGCCTCTTCAAATACTATACAAGAAGACTAAACAAGACTTTCCTGATGATGATGATGATGATTGATGTTTTACGGCCACTTTTGTGCACAAGGTAGGCTAAATGGGCCGTTTTGGACCTTTCTTAAGCCATTCCACTGGTCTAGGATTAGTATCCTTCGTGCTGACAATATTTGTTTTTGACTTGTGTACTGCTTCTATTCATTCTAATAAAACGTAAACATATCCACATGAAAATATACAAATGTTACGATGACAATAGGCACTGAAATATGGTATTTCTCTGTTTAATTAGAACCAACTGATATATAAGTTGATGTTTTGAGTTTTGCAGACGACATTTTGTTCAAATTAAAAACAAGTGGTCTGGTGGTCTTGGAAATGACGATGATTGAAAGGTAATTGATGTTTTACGGCCACTTTTGTGCACATGGTAGGCTAAATGGGCCGAGCGACCTCCAAATGCAATGAAACGAAGTCAAAGCTGAAACACCCTTCAGATATGCCCACGTCGAGATTCCAACTCGCTACCAATTAGGTAGCAAGTGATTGGCTGATAAAACTATAAGGCATTTGCTTAAATAGATAGATGCACTTTTGAAATGTATATATGAAGGTAAGTTCTGGCTGTAAATGGCATCATTTGATTGGCTAAATTGATCTTATTTTTGTCTCAGTTTGACCGTAGGTAATGACACTAGTTATTTAACATATCCATAAAACGGTTTTTGGAAATATTTCGCTATATCCCAGACACAAAGGCTTTACAAATACGTAAACATATTTTGATCTCTGCCTTTTCTATCTCGTTGTTTCAAAAACGTTTTCCGAAAAGGGTTGGACGAAACATTCTTAGAAACTTTACAGATCAAATGGATACTTTCCCGGCCTTTTTGGGTGAATCACGAGGGAAATAATTGCGAAATATTTTCCATGCAAAATATACAATAATCACTGGACTTTACTTGTAGTTATTTATATAACAGTAGTTATTCTGAAAATATGCATTGGTCTTAAGTGCTTTTAGCGATAAAACCCGAAGTAACACAATCATGTTTTAAAAGATTTAACAAACGTTTTGGCAAATGTTTATAAACATCTGTTAAATCAATGTTTAAAAAAAATAAAAAAAATATGCGTTCTTAAAAGATTAGATTTTGCAGGTTCTTGAAATATTGGTTTTTAAAATAAAACAATTATTTTGTTCTGTGGAATTCGACATAAAATTGGATTTTTGTCCATTCAAAGTATCACTTACAAAAAAGATATTTTGTCCATGTAGACGACATTTGTATAAATACAACGTTTAGTAGATGTTTTTTTTTGTGTGAAAACTTTCTAAATGTTTTCAAAGTGTTTTGTGTTTTTTGGGGCACGCGGCTGTTTGAACACAATCTTTCGCGTATCCACGTTCTGCGCTGCTCAATCCATAAAACCCAAACGGCTTACAAATAAAGTCAAAGTGAGAACTGGTAAGCCTCGATTTGAAAGCGAAGCAATTCTAAGATGACGCCTGTCTCCACCGAAATACGTTCGATCCTATCCCCTAATACCGACCAATCGACGCTGAAACGGTACGCGTGACTTTAAGCGCTCGTATCCAGGAAGAACCGTATTCGGAGTGATTTATCTCCATATATCTTTCCGGATATCGATCCGTTGTCTGTGTCCATGTTCGGGATTCTGTGACAGGGGCAATAGTTGAGGCGATCCAGAGATTGGCAGTTCCGCAGGACTTCGAGGAAGTGATCGTGGACACGTGATGGGCGCACGTGACCGAGCAATCAGAGTTGTTATTTGTTCGGACTTCGCTTGTATGGCCGGAGTGTCGGTAGGTGGCGTCCGGCGCTCAGAAAAGGTCAGCGACAATCATGGCGCCACTGAGGAAGACGATAAATGTCGATATGTGATGGGTTATATCTCTTCTTCTTCATCCCAATTCTCGCCACCCCATCAGTCACACACACACACACACACACACACACACACACACACACACACACACACACACACACACACACACACACACACACACACACACACACACACACACACACACACACACACACTCTCTCTCTCTCTCTCTCTTATATATATATATATATATATATATATATATATACTTGTCTGTTTGTCTGTTCCTCCCATTCCAAACTCTATATATACACATAATATCTATATTTCTACGTGTCTCTATATCGTCCCCGCTGCCCATTTCTACTTCTCTATCTTCCACATTATCTAGATATCTAGATATCTAAATATTCCGTCCTATTCATCTCGTACACAAATACCTATTAATGTATGTTGTTAACCCTGTAGACGAGTCACTATAAATGACTATATATCGTATATGTGTGTATATTAAGGATACACCAGTAATCATCTCGTACTTTAATGATGAAACACATCACTGGTTATTGTTGGACTGCAAACTGGCAGGTGATTGAATACCTGTGTTACCTGAGTCTGTTATAAACCGACATCCCAAAACCAATAGTATATATATATATATATATATATATATATATATATATATATATATATATATATATATATAAGAGAGAGAGAGAGAGAGAGGGAGGGAGAGGAGAAGGAGTGAAGAGAGTGAAGAGGGAGAGAGGGGGGGGGAGTCTAGTTAATTGGATTAATTTATATATCTCATAAAGTAGCAGTAAACTGCCGGAAGCGTGATTTTGTGCATATTACTGATGAGGTCATAAGAAAGTCACCTGGATCTGGCGTTAATTGTTTTCAAGTACCTTGCTCACTGTCACGTGTTGAATGGATTAACGATTAGAACCAGAGGGTGACTAAGTCTCTCAATATGTCAGCCAGCCAGCGAGTCAGTGAATCAGTCAGTGAGTCAGTCAGCCTGTGATTTAGTCAGTCAGTCAGTCAGTCAGTCAGTCAGTCAGTCAGTCAGTGAATCAGTGAATCAGTCATGCGATCACTCAACCACTAAATCAGCCAGTGAAACAGTTATTCATTCATTCATTCATTCAGTTAGTCAGTCATTCAGTCAGTAAGTCTGTCAGCGAATTAATTAATGAATCAGTCAGTCAGTGAATCAGTGAATCAGTGAACCAGTCATTCATTCTGTCATTCATTCATTCATTCATTCAGTCAGTCAGTCAGTCATTCAGCCAGCTAGTGAATCGGTCAGTGAGTGAGTCAGCCTGTAAATTAGACATCCTATGAATCATTCAGACAGTTAATCAGTCAGTGAACCAGTCAGTGAGCCAGTCAGTCAATGAGGCAGTGAGTCAGTCAGTGAGTCAGTCAATCAGAAAGTCAAATGTCGTGAAAAAATGTAAAGTCTATAGTAAGACATGACACTATTTATAGAAGAATTGATGTCAATCTTTAATCCCCCCCACACACTCCAATATCTAATATGGCTGGTTTGAGGTATAGATAGCCAATGCTGACGAATGAAATGAAGTAGGCGAGAATTATGGACTCGCACTTGAGCTGGCTGGCATTCTCTAGTTAATAACACGCGCTGGTTTTGTGATTAATAGCACTTTACGGGAATTATGACATCATCGTGAATGTCAACGGCTGCCATGAGGAGATCATAAATATGTATCCCTTTATATTAAGTCAACCCTTTCGGCTATCTTTAGGTAGGAAAGCGGGCAACCGTCAGGTTGATTGATGTATGGTGAGTGATTTGGGCTCGCGGGGGTGGTATATTTGTGTGTGTCTTTCTCTCTCTCCGTCTGTCTGTCTGTCTGTCTGTATGTATGTATGTATATATGTATGTATGTATGTATGTATATGTCTCTCTCTCTCTCTCTCTCTCTCTCTCTCTGTGTGTGTGGGTGTTCGTTGATGTTGTTAAGTAGTTTCGTTATCAGAAATATAACCCTTGTAATAACTAATATCAGACATTCTATTTTTAATCACGACACGTCATAATTTAGCATCTCGAGGTCTGGATAATTTTTAATTTGTCCGGATTAGATAATGCGATGTTCTTTGGCGTACGTGCGCGCACCAACGATCCACCATCACCACGCACACGTGCACGCAAACATATACACATACATACATATACTTGAAGATGTTATTTAGACCACCCGTCAACTGAGATATAGAGCTATAGAAGGGAGTGTGCTACTAATGAAGGAATTCGAACATAGAAATATGTTTAGTAAGGAAGAGAAAGGGTTCAGACCGCGGCCGGGCTATGTCTGAAGGGTGTTTCAACTTTCACTTCGCTCCATTACCCTTTGAGGTCGCCATTTAGCCTATCATGTGAACAAAATTGGCCGATAAACAGCAAGATTTTATTAGGAAGAGAAAGATATCGGGTTGCTATTGTATATTGCATTTTGGCAACAGTAGTTCAGGAAACATGAATTATATCATGCTGTATGTTATATTCTGTTCTATGTTATATCATGCTGTATGTTATATCCTGTTGTATGTTATATTCTGTTGTATGTTATATTCTGTTGCATGTTATATCCTGTTGTATGTTATATCCTGCTTGTATGTTATATTCTGTTGCATGTTATACCATGCTGTATGTTATATCCTGTTGTATGTTATATTCTGTTGCATGTTATATCATGCTGTATGTTATATCTTGCTCTATGTTATATTATGTTGTATGTTATATTCTGTTGTATGTTATATTCTGTTGTATGTTATATTCTGTTGTATGTTATATTCTGTTGTATGTTATATTCTGTTGTATGTTATATCTGATGTATGTTATATTCTGTGTATGTTATATTCTGTTGTATGTTATATTCTGTTGCATGTTATATCATGCTGTATGTTATATCCTGCTCTATGTTATATTATGTTGTATGTTATATTCTGCTGATGTTATATCCTGTTGTATGTTATATCCTGCTGTATGTTATATCCTGTTGTATGTTATATTCTGTTGTATGTTATATCATGCTGTATGTTATATCCTGTTGTATGTTATATTCTGTTGTATGTTATTTTCTGTTGCATGTTATATCCTGCTGCATGTTATATCCTGCTGTATGTTATATTCTGTTGTATGTTATATTCTGTTGTATGTTATATTCTGCTGTATGTTATATCATGCTGTATTTTATATTCTACTGTACACACACATACTGGTTACATGTTTTCCACCTGGTTGCCAGTAGCTACTTGGAAATGATGGATTATTGTGGCAATTAGTTGCCACCTACAGTATACCTCCTGGGGCGTTGGATTATCACCGTTAGTTCTAGTATGGGAAATACTTAAACCAGCATTTCTTGTTTTGCAGCACATACACGATAAAGCAGCCCGTTGTTTTGGCTACATCATAGTTTCCTCACACTTACCATATATATATATATATATATATATATATATATATTGTGTGTGTGTGTGTGTGTGTGTGTGTGTGTGTGTGTGTGTGTGAGAGAGAGAGAGAGAGAGAGAGATTATCATTTAATCAATTCTGAGGGAGAAATTAATTTTAAAACCCGTGACGTCATTAGCAAATGTAATGCTCATTTCTAGTACCACGACCCGGTATGCCGTTGATCCAGACGAGCGGCTATTGGATGAATGATCGATCTGGGAGATGCTAAGCCTTTGCCTCCAGTCGCCGTACCCTGGTAACAGCAGCTGTTCAACTTCCCACCAAGTATTTGATTAAATAAATAATCCATCTCTGATAAATGGAGGCCCGTCACTTTCAAGTTTCTTAATTATCGCCCAGATTTGTGGCGTTCGTCGCTAGATGTCGCACCCGTTCCCACCGATCTCTGACTCGTTTGTAATGCAGGAAGACAAAATAAATATTATACTGTTATCAGGATAATTTTTAGTTCTGCTCTTCTGGATTCGTGGTTCGGGTCAGCTTACAGGTGAAGGGGCTGATCGTTTGGAAGAGGTGATGAAGCTGACAGAAGGCTCTCCTAAGATATTCACATGCCCATCTTCACTAACAGTCATGGCCTCATACAGAGTAGAGAGGGGGGGGGAGATTGGGTGAGAGAGAGAGAGAGTGAGAGAGAGAGAGAGAGAGACAGTGAGTGACTTCTGTATATTCATATTCTTATATATTCGCAAGGAAACACGGGGGCCGCCTCCGTGGTCTAATTGGTAGCGCGTCGGACCAGAGATCATTACCATATGCGTGGGCATATCTGTACAGGTGAGATTAAGGCTGAAAATAAACGGTGAGTACGTGTGTGTATATCTGTATGTTTGTGTATTGTCAATATAGCACAAACAACCTGTAATTTACTTCTATACACCCAAGACACTTATATAATGGTGATATTATAATAGACACCTGTATATTTCCGCTATCGCAAAAGATGCCTTTATATTTCATATATCAACAGAGACGCTTGTATGTTATCGATATAACCAAAGACAGCTGCTTGTGGTTGATATATTGCTGATATAATCGTAGAAACTTGTATATTGTTGATATTACAATAGACACCTGTTATCTAACAACGACCCCTTTGATATCTCCCAGACCGTCCGTAACTCAATGGCTTACAGTTTACGTTATTTCTGATTGTTAAAAGGCAAAGCATCACAACAAAGGTAGATAAATCTTTGACATTTACTACCTGGATCAAGGTAAGGTTATGATAATAATCTCCTCAATAGCTGGTAGTATTCACCTTGATAAATATGATCCTTGTTCGTGTAATCCAGAATAACGTTTTTCCGATCCGGAATGTGTTGTTCTATTTTATGAAAACAAAATTGTGTTTATATTCTGGTGGAGACTGGAAGGTTTCAGACACAATTTAGTACAATGTGTCAATAAACTGAAATAATAACGAATTTAATAAAGTAGGTTTTGTTATAAACCGGAAGAGGGGAGTACATTTTTTAGAAATAAAGGTTTTATTATAAGGATTTGATCGATGAAACTTTTAACCCCTCTCTGATTATATATATATTTATATATATGTGTGTGTATGTGTACTGGTCACGAAATAAATCGACTACATGATTACAATTATCACTTACTTCAATAAATATATTGCAATATGACATCAATATTAATATTAATATTTAATATACGTTTATTTAATTAAACAAAGGAAATGCCTAAATATGACTAAATACGACACACACACACACACACACACACACACACACACATACACACACACACACACACACACACACATATTAATATATAAACCAACTGAAAAAATTACTCTATACACTTTCCGTCACCTGACAGTGTTCACGTCAAGATGGTTTGCAAAACGAGAAAAAAAGAGATCATTTATTACAATAACATTACAGTAAATATCATAGACCGACCATCCTCTACAACACACTCAATATAACGGAAACTATAGCCAGCTAAGTGATGCCAATAGGTCAATATTATACCGATTGGAGTTGTTACTTCAATGGTCGGAATATAGATGGTCGACTGTAATAATAATCTTTCTTTGATCTTTCGTCCAAGGTCAAGGTCTAAACGACACGAGATGGACGAAGCTAAATCGCGAGGTGAAGTGCGTCGATGACCTTTACAATGTGGCCTAATTGGGTCACCAAATCAACCGGTCATATATGCCGTTCGAATCCGGGTAATGGCGAAACAGTTGACGGGGATTGAAGGGGGGGGGGGTTTCGGTAAGGGTTGTTTCTATCGATAATATCTGGTTGATTAGAGCAAATATTTATTGTAACTTGCTGGCTAGCTGGCTGGTTTAGTGACTGACTGAGTGACTGGCAGGTTGGCTCACTCACTCACTCACTCACTCACTCACTCACTCACTCACTCACTCACTCACTCACTCACCCCACCACCCCCCACCACCCCACCCCACCACCCCACCCCCACCCCCCCTCACCCCCCCCCCTCACTCACTCACTCACTCACTCACTATGCACTTTCCTGCACACACCTTCCACAAAAACGATCGAAATCTCGACTTTTATATACACGATAACTCGACACGACGCCATATTGACACGTGACTCCCTTCGTGTCTCTAAGAAGGTCACCAAATGTATGCTTGTTTTATTCCCTGTAATTATAAATCTATATTATCAGATTGTTGTCTCTATAGCAAGATTTGTCTTGGACATCTAAAATAGGATTTCATTTTCCAGCTAGATATGTGGCGTTTATATGACGTCGCAATAACACGCTTGTTACGTGGTTAGAAGTAATAAGGAGCGAACGAATGGGAAACGGCGTGACTCGATTTAGTGATCGAATCAGGCTTGGATATATATATATATATATATATCATCTTGAAATGGGTCAGAATGACGGGTGTCACAGTGACAAAATCAGCATAACAGGTATCATTGTGACAAGTGACACACACACACACACACACACACACACAGCGCGCGCGCGCGCGATGGATTTATACTCCTGGAGTCGTTTGTTACTCCGGCAGGCATCTCAATGGGTATTAAGCTGCGGACAGAGTTTTTTCCCATATTATGAGTAATTATGTTACACTGATATAGGAAATTTGTTAAATGTATAGCTATCATAATCCCGACGTGTCATTCGCAGTATCGGAGATCTTCCTGAAATCCGCTGTTCTCGACCATGGGTCAAATAGATCAAGTGGATAGGCGCTTTAATTTAGATCCCACCACACCTAACTGCATATACTCAGGGACGCTAAATTAGGCGTGAATGAACGTTCACTTAGTGATGAACGGAAACGTATGAGGATTAACTGTTAGGTTCGAGTAAATCATAGTATTTACTCAGGTATGAGACAATATTTCGTTCTAGTCCAGTAATAATCCGTTGTGCGGTATCGCTTACTTTGTTTTTATTTTAGTTAAATCGCTTCAGTGAGTCCATACTGAGTTAGTGTACATTCTCTTTGTTTTGAACAAACTGTTTTGTTTGTTAACACGCTGAGGCTATATATAGGGCTTGAATTTTCACTTAGGTTAGAGAAGAACTTCGACGCCAGACCAGTCGAACGTGTATTGATACATGGTTCATATAGGTAGGATTTATTCAGTTATTCGAACCCAGAATAAAGCTGAGATCAGCATCTGAGGTGTCGAAATGTTTTATATACAGGTTTCTTTTGGACCACAGAAAATTACTGTTGAATGTAAACTGTGGTGTCAAAATAGTTTATGATATGTATGTAGCAAGTCACCATTGAACCACACGCACGTGTTGTTTGTGCGAGCTGTGGTATCAAATGGTATGTTTTTACGTGCTTCCGCTTTTTGTACGTAGCCTGCATGTAGCCGCTTTCCTGTGGGCGTGACATATTTGTCGCGTACGAAAAGCGAATTAGCTGGTTCCCACAGGCTGATGAGTAGACCAGACACATGCTTAGGTATACGCATACATTTATCAATATGTGGAGGTATTGAACATTTATTTTAGATTAATGTATGTATAGTTGTATTTAGATTTATGGAGGTAGGTCTCGAATGAGGTGTTTAAATATGTTGATGCTCTGTGCCTGTTGCCTCTTACTATGTACCTTAAAATACACACACATACACACACACATACACACACACACACACACACACACATGCGGAGAGAGAGAGAGAGAGAGAGAGAGAGAGGAGGGGTATGAGTATACAAACCAAGGCAATAAATCAGAAAGTGTGTCACGTCCACCCATAACATCTTAACTTCTAAAATCAGCTAATAAATATCCTTTATGTATTACATGAAATAAATCAAAGAAAAGGAATACACAGACTGTCTGTTATCTGACGTATGACGTCATACTCATGAGGCAGTTGGTAAGAAGATGTAAACTGACAAACATCTCACATTACTGACATCTAACATGAGGATGAAGCAATATTGACAGAAGAGCAGAACAATTGATGGTTTTCTGGATCATATTTATAGATGTTATCACGTACCTAATTTGGTTCATTTCGGATAAATTTCACGTACCTGGGCAAATATGAAGAGATTTTACTGATAAAGTCATCTTTGTTTCGGTGTTGATGCGAAACAGAAATACGTTCTCATACTCCACAACTGAGGAGCCACCATCTGTCATTGTGATAAAACTGGATCGAGTGTAAATATAATTATTTCAAACACGGGTAGAAGTCAGATGATAACCCTAGATCTGGATTGTCTAAACAGTGATGATAATGATGATGATCATGATGATAGTGATGATATTGATAATGATGATAATGTAGATGATGGTGATGATGATATAGATGATGGTGATGATGATATAGATGATATATATATATATATATATATATATATATATATATATGATGATGATAATAATACAGATGATGGTGATGATATAGATGCTGATGATGCTGATGATGATGATACAGATGATATTGATGGCTGTGTGATTAATGGGATATAAAGACCGGAAAAAGTAACAAATTACTTTATATTCAATTTAATTAATTAACATAAGTCTTCTTTCTTTATAGTAATAGTAAGAATTTAATTAGCCCGTTTGGCCTATTGAATAGAGCGTGCAACTATTTACTCATAATTATGGTCAATTCAATTAATAGTTTTAAATCTATCCTTAAGTCTTATTTGTTTATTATTGCATTTTATTAAATTCTGTAATGTCTATGTATGTATTAACAGTCTGTTTAGTCATTTTTATCTAGTCTACTCAGGTTTTATATAATTCAGTCCAAAATAACACTGCTAAATAATAATAATAGTATTTTGTATAGCGCCTTATTCAATCGACATTGATGTAAGGCGCTTAACATTTAAAACACATTTAAAACATATTCTGAGCTCATATACATCAAATATATTTCATACATAATAAACTGGTTTAATATTATAAATACAACAATTTAAATAAATGGATTTTAAGGACCTCACAAAATATATCCCTACTTGCTGCGTGTTTAATCTGGTTTATAAACTCGTTCCATAGCCTGAGAGCTGATGCTCGGAAGGATTTACCTCCGTACATTGATATATGGCTTCTTAAATTGGTAACCTCAAAAGTGAATAGGACTCGGATCGGAACATTTTCACATGTATATAATTTTCGCTTAGATACTCTGGTGCTGTTCCATTCAGTACCTTGAATGTAAGAAACAGGATCTTGTACAATGATCTGAAACGTACAGGAAGCCAGTGTAGCTGGAACAAAACTGGTGTTATATGTTCACTTCTGCGAGTGCGTGTCACCAGACGTGCACCACAGTTCTACACTCACTGTAGGCGGTTGGTCAGATAGAGGGGGATATTATATAGTAATGCATGGCCATAGTCCAATTGATAAATAATAAGGGCTTGGATTAAGTGTTGCATGTCAAATGTGGTGCTATGTAAAATCACACATAATTAGTATATTATTATTATTATTATTAATCTGATCAATTTTATTTCAGCTGTATAATGGTTATACTTTAACAATTACAATCGAAATTTATATAAATAAAATTAACTAATTGGAACAAATCAAATCGATTTACTTTCACAACGCAACGTGTCGCGATTAAATAGTGAGCCCTTTATTACTTTAAAATGTTTTAACGTTATGGGCAAATATAGGTATTTCTTAAAGAAAAAAATCCATCAGAGTACAGATTCAACTTAATCGAATTAGATTATAGACATGTTAAATTAATAAAGAACGCATTGAGAGAATGAACTGACAAAACTGCCAAACTGAAAATGAAAATTTTAGCAAACCTAAGTTAATTATGTAAAAAATTAATAATATAGTAATTGCGATTGTTGGAAAGCATGATATCGACCATTTATGGTTTAAAATATCGACCTGTCAATGAATTAATGACATGATAACTGATTCTACCCAAATCATGACCTGTTTAATTTATGATTCCCAGTAGCTGAAAATTATGACTAAGTAATAGGGTCACGTGTTCTATTTATGCCCATATAATTCAACAAATCGATAGTAATATAAATTCATCTGATGAACTAAATATATTATAAATATAAACTACCATTTATTACTTTTACATAATTTAATAATTATTTGAGTGATATGTTGTGTTAGCAGAGAGGAAGACTGTTTTAAAAATGAAATAAAATCAAACAGTTTGATTATGGTTGAAAATTACGAAAGATAACTAGCCGAAATTAATGACATTTTTACAAATTATTATCTTAACACTAAAATATCATGATGTAGATGTACATTGTAAAAATGGATTGTTATGACGTAAGTGATTAGAGATTTGTTTAAGATTCAAATGTTTATATACAAATGTAGAGAAGGCAGTTGCTTTCCCTCTAAACAAATACATACTCAATAACATAACCTTAACGAATCGCGACAGTCTGCATATAAACGTGATCCAAGCACAACATATAGCTTTCGTTCAGGTAAACAAATGATATTTTAATGGTAACTGATCAAGATAAGCTGGTATTGCTTGTTCATCTGGATCAGTCGGCTACATTTGATAGAATCGACCATATTATACCTTTCTCTAGGTTAAAAGATGTATTCTGTCTGTCAGCTAAAATACTAGTAAGGTCACTTCATTAAATCTCTATTATTATTATTATTATTATTATTATTATTATTATTATTATTATTATTTAAATATACCTTTTTATGGTATTAATGAAGTGTCATAAAAACGTGTTGTTTATAAATTTTTCACCCTGCATCCTCTCCGTAATGTTGTTTTGTTAAAAAAGGAGCCTGCTCAGATAAGATCTGATATCTACAGTTATTGGTATTCAGAACGACGATAGAAATAGATACGATATCACTAATGACATCATTAATAAGGATCGTGGCATCTAAATGCCTTGTCCAACTACATGTGTCTTCTCTAAACTGACATTACTATCCTTATACATTCACAGCATAAATCGGAATAACAGATGGTCATTTATAGACGTACAGAGTTATGAATTAAATAAATCTGTTTTCAATCCATTTCTCTCATCAATATATATATATATATATATATATATATACAGTTTAGGAAAAAGGTTTGGAATATATCGCAAATTTGTTTTGTTTTTGACTGTTTAATTTAATCCAGCCAATATAATTGCATATTTTATGGGTAACCAGTATAAACATGCCGAATAGACTCAAATATGGCTACTACTAATATTTCGGTGCGGTACGACCGTAGGGCTGATTGGAATTAACCAATTAATGAGGGTCCTTTTGTTTGGTTGGCAATCCATTTGAGACCGCCCGAGTGGAAATTTTCTTCCTTTTAACAAAGTCTTTCTCAACTTCAAATGACATAATTAACAACAATGAGACGTCAATTGAGTGCAGATTTGTGCAACAAGGTCGTTGGTATATGCCAGGCCGGGTCTAGCCAGAAGAACATTGCCCAAATGTTCCGGATCACCCAATGATCGATCTCTAAGATCCTGAAGCGTCATCCGGAGACTGGTTTTGCTAATCCCAGGCCAAGATCTGGCTGTCCCAAGAACACTACAGCTAGAGATGACCGATATCTGCTCTGACTGTGCCTTAATAGCCTTCATCTCAGCTACATGCCGACTGAATCCTTTACACCAATGTTCCTGTGGCAACTCCGCTGGTGAATTATCGACTTCTAAACGCTGATTATTTGGCAAGACGACCTATGAGGAAGCCCCATCTGCAAAAAAGACACATACAAGCGCAATTTGTCTGGGCGCGTGGACACTTGAACTGGTGTGATGGTCAATGGCAACACGTTGTGTTCAGTGACGAATCCAGATATTTTCTGTATCATCAAGATGGTTGTGTTCGAGGGCTCAGACAATCTCACGAGGCTCTAATCCATGAGTGTGTACTGTCTAAAGTACAGGCAGGCGGCGGCCCTATCACGCTATGAGGTGCCTTCCATAGCAGAGGGAAATCCGAGCTCCACGTACTGGATGGAAACATGGATTAGTACCAGACTGGTACTAATCCATGGTTTCCAGGTACATACGGGTATTGGAAACCAAAATGCTTCCATTTGCCAAGAGAGACTTCCAGGCAAATGTTATGTTCCAAGATGAGAATGGTTCAGTGCACCGAGTGTGACGCGTCATGGATTTCGTCGAAGATGAGAATGTGGAGCACATGAATTGGCCTGCTATTTCATGGGATTTGAACCCGATCGAGAACCTCTGGTCGGAAATCTCACGCGGATTGAAGAATATGGATAACCCTCCAACAAACGTGGCTTAATTGACCCAGGCTGTTGTGGACATTTGGCGAGATATTCCGGATCATAAGCTACCAATCCTCGCTTTAAGCATGCCTCAACTCTTGCGTGCTGTACACAAAGCCAGAGGAGGCCACACGAAGTATTGACTATTTTTTCATATTGCTTGGCATGATTTATTAGCTTTAACACAAATAAATATATTTTGATTATGGATTTCAATTGTTTTGTGAATTTTTATGTCTACCAATAAAAGCATAGTTTTTGTTAGTATTTGTCAGATGTTCAAAGAATTGGCAATAAAACGAACAAACCAGTATTATTAAGTAAAAACTGTATTCAATATTATTCAACACATTAAATTGACAATATAAAATGACACAATTCTATGAAAAATACCACGAAAGTTATTGTAAGAGTGTTCCAAATATTTCATTTATGCAGCATTTTGGGATATTCTAAAAGGTACGAGGATTAGCTGTTAGGTTCGAGTAAATCATAGTATTTACTCAGGTTTGAGACGATATTTCGTTCTAGTCTAGTAATAATCCGTTGTGCAGTATTGCTACTTTGTTTTTATTTTTAGTTAAATCGCTTCAGTGAGTACATACTGAGTTAGTGTACATTCTCTTTGTTTTGAACAAACTGTAATGTTTGTTAACACGCTGAGGGTATATAAAAGGCTTAAATTTTCACTTAGGTTAGAGAAGAACTTCGACGCCATACTAGTCGGACGTGTATTGATACATGGTTCATATAGGTAGGATTTATTTAGTTATTCGAACCCAGAATAAAGCTGAGGTCAGCATCTGAGATGTCGAAATGTTTTATATACAGGTTTCTTTTGGACCACAGAAAATTACTGTTGAATGTAAACTGTGGTGTCAAAATAGTTTATGATATGTATGTAGCAAGTCACCATTGAACCATACGCACGTGTTGTTTGTGCGAGCTGTGGTATCAAATGGTATGCCTTTTAGGTGCTTCCGCTTTTTGTACGTAGCCTGCATGTAGCCGCTTTCCTGTGGGCGTGACATATTTGTCGCGTACTAAAAGTGAACTAGCTGGTTCCCACAGGCTGATGAGTAGACCAGACACATGCTTAAGTATACGCATACATCTATCAATATGTGGAGGTATGGAATCTTTTATTTTTAGATTAATGTATATATAGTTGTATTTGTATTTAGATTTATGAAGGTAGGTCTCGAATGATGTTTAGATATGTTGATGCTATGTGCCTGTTGCCTCTTTATATGTACCCTAAAAAAACTCGCGCACACACACGCTAATTTGGGCTGAGTGAAAATACTATTATTTCAGCTATTGTGGGAGGTATTAGCATTATTATCATAATATATATTATATGTACTGATATATATGCTTTATTTCCAGTTATAGCTGCGTTATATATGTACTAATATATAACATTTGTTTTCTATTTAGGTAGTAGTCGTTTGATCATAATTATGTAAGAATCATAAACATCACGAAAACCTGAGCCCACGCCTTTATTATATGTAACATAAAACACACGCGCACACACACGCACGCACACACATTTTCTCTCTCTCTCTCTCTCTCTTATATATATATATATATATATGTATATATA
Organism: Paralvinella palmiformis; assembly: GCA_025642065.1. Lineage (NCBI taxonomy): Eukaryota > Metazoa > Annelida > Polychaeta > Terebellida > Alvinellidae > Paralvinella > Paralvinella palmiformis. The sequence goes on from JAODUP010000029.1 coordinate 955,831, forward strand.
TATATATATATATATATATATATATATATATATATATATATATATATATATATACAATTGCTAAGTTCCATACATCCGTGTGATATTAAATTGCCATTATAGCTCATCTATATCCGGTTTATTCCCTTAGAGATTGGGACATTTCTAAAATTGCTCAATTCCCGGAGCAGTACATCTTATCAGGTGCGTTAAGGTCACATCATTCATAGAGCTATAATAAGAACTTTCTGTAATAAATTGATGTTTAGTTTATCACGGATAGGTTCTTAAATTAATAAATAGCCCTGTTATTTAGCTTCCGGTTTTATGGCTTCTTATATTCGCTCGTAGCAGGGTGACCTACATGTAGATATGCCATCAAATAAGTTAATATTTGTATATATAATTACCTTTACTGCTGCAGTTGGATCAGTGCCAATTCTTGCAATAATTTTTGGCTCATGCTTCAAATAGTTTACTTGACTGATTAATGACGGCCATGAAGTTATGACCTACTGTCTTCTGAAAGAAACAAAACATGGATATTTACTCGAAAGATGTCACTATTACTACATTAGTGATTTACATACATATGACCAAGTGTTGCCATTAAGAAGAAATTAACATGCGTCCATTTGAAGAATTAGGAGACACACACATCTTAATCCTAACTTTTGAACAGAACGTTTAATATTTAAAAACAAATTGAATGCGACATTTTTTTGTAGTAGTTTTTATTAACAGTAACAACAACAACAACAACAACAATGCCCTAAATGACAGTTATTTTACGGGACTTAGCTACCTCAAATGAGGGAGACGCATATGGCTTGTAATATACTGGTCCACAACGGGCACTACTTCTATATTAGAATTTACAATTTACAATAAAATCTAGAATTTTCAATAGATGGGATATTCGGCGAAGAATACCGCGTTAGTTACCTGGTTGGATGACAAACTCCTGCTACTATAGTGCCATGGCCCGGATTCGAACCTCCGACCTCCAGTACAGCATAACCACGAATAAGAAAGTCCCACTCTCTAACCCACAATGCCATAGAGCCGGTTACATACGGCTGAATTAATAAATTTGATATTTATTAATACATTTGCAGAACATACTTTGTGTCTCGAATTATGGCAGCATTTGTGTCATGTTCATTCGTTCCCTTTAAATACAATGCGAACTTCGACACAACTGTGTATTGTTGTCGTGCAGTCTAAAGCAAGATGGTGGAATATGATCATTAGGACGTGTTGTTGAACTTGTCTCCTCTTATCCATTGCCGAAGTAGGTACTGTTTTGGTCCAATAATGCTCTTTATGCCGCGATGCTTTTGTCCGGTGATGCATTTTATATACGTATCTATTGTTTCCGAATGTCTTAATTAACGAAATGCAGAAAGATTAGCATCATCAAAAACAACAATACTACTACTACTACTACTACTGTTGATGATGATTGGTGTTTTACGGCCACGTTTGTGCATATGGTTGACTAAATGGGCCGAGCGACCTCCAATGGTAATGAAGCGAAGTCAAAGATGATACATCCTTAAGATGTGGCCACGCCGAGATTCGAACTCAGCTGGTAGTGATCTGTGGTCCAACACGTTACTGCTAGACCACGGAGGCGACCCTAATACTACTATTACTACTACTACTACTACTGCTGCTGCTTAAAGAAAATAATAATGCAGTTGTTTAGTTTTAATCGACTGACATGAATCAATTATTTAAATAATGCCATAAATCATTCTTGAAAAACAAATTTAGTATTCAATTATATTTAAGTTTGCCTGTTTGTTTCTAAACATAGTTACGTCACAAATCGTTCACAATACTGATGATCATAATGTTAGACTGGAGATGTGAAAAAAACCCTGTAATATTCATATTTTTGAATGTTTCAACATAATTAATAAAATTACTCCTCTTCTTCGTCCTCCTCCTTTTGCTGTTTTACGGCCACCTTTTTTGCACATGGTAGACTGAATGGGCCGAGCGACCTCCAAAGGTAATGAAGCGAAGTGAAAGATGAAACACCCTTCTGATATAGTCCGGCTGGGGTTTGAACTCGGGAGCAATAGATTTGTGGCCAACTGCGCTACTAGTTAGGCCATAGAGGAAGACGTTGGTGCTGTAGAAATGATAATAATAATAATAATAATAATAATAAGTGTACGTGTTCGAGACCCAGCAGTAGTAATAATACCAATTGCAGTTAGAGTAACAGTAGTTCTTGTTAAAATAGTAATAGAATTTCTAATATTATTGGCAGCAATTAATGCTACAATAAGTACTAATGTACCACTAACAAGCAAAAACAACATTCATTAAGCTCAGACGAACAATAATTAGTCTTAAAGTATCAAAAATAAGTTAACATCCTGAAATTAGCTTGTTGCATCGCCTTTAAATTAATGTCTATTTACAAGATTCGTCACTAAATGAGCACACACACCCGCGCACGAGTGCGCGCACGCAAATATGCACACACCCACACACCCCACACACAAACGTGACACTTTATACTAAATTGATGACCAACCAAGACATATGATGCAGTAATAATCCCTGTATCCAAGATGACACAGTGTGTTTTACGATAGTCGTTTTGACCTTTACATAAGTAGCAATAAAACTGTCAGCTCTGGACTTTTAAAAATCACATACAAATCATTCTGGAATCTGATTATATTATTTTACTCTCTACCAAGACTCAGTACAACAGTGGGAAAGTTATATATATATATATATGCTATGTAAAATGCAAATGTCGCTGTTTTACGGCCATCTTTGTGAACAAGGTAGGGTAAATGGGGCGGGGTTGGTTTGAACCCAGGTGCTACAGATCTCTGACCAACCGCACTACCTGTCAGGCCTCCCCTCCGCCCAAAGTAAAAATATATGTTATACTCTGTTTTCTTGATCAATCAAGATTACCGACAGATATGATATGAATTTAAAGAGGAATTCATTCTGCTAAAATGATATCCTGAAAATAAAGCAGATTGTTAATTATTTTCCCAATTATATTCTCCGGAATCCTCTTTCCTTAGACGAAGGAGATAATTAGAAAATTGGATGCCGCGTCACACAATTCTCCTCCAGGAATTCTGGGAAGGTTTTCATCGACGAGATGAAGACAGAGCAATTATTATATTAAATATGGATGAAGACGTTTCGGAAAGTAGACTTGTTGTTATCTGGACATTTCTGGTTGCTTAGTTTAGCAACACGAATGGCTTCAATATCAATAGTAACAGTAGCAACAACAACAACAACAGCAACAGTAATAATACTATTAATACTACCAATATTAGGAGATATTAAAACACTGTGTACGATAAAATCACGTAAAGAAATATGAAAGTCAGGATATTAAACGGTAAAGATTTAAGTAGTATATAATGTACTCTAATTGATGATGATGATGATTGATGTTTTCCGGCCACTTTTGTGCACGTGATAGGCTAAATGGGCCGAGCGTCCTCCAATGGTAATGGAGCGAAGTCAAAGATGAAACACCCTCCAGATATACCCACGCCGATATACGAACACGGGTGGTAGCAATCTGTGGGCCAACACTCTACCGTTAGACCACGGAGGCGCCCTAATTGTCTGATATGGTGACGGATTTACTTTAATATAGTTTTAGCTTCTGATAACAAAATGTGTTTAGTTTTAACTGAACCTATTAATGTTGTATGTTAAATTCGTAAGCCTGCGGATGGGCTTCTCCATGGCCTAACTGGGAGCGCGTCTGACCACAGATTTATAGTACCTGGGTTCAAACCACGATCGGGCTATGTCTGACAGACACGGAATATATATATATATATATATATATATATATATATATATATAACTGGATCCTACATTAAAGCGGAGATTATCAGTTTCATCGTATGTTTCTTGGATGAATAAACAGTAAATTCGGTCTTCAATTTCAGCATGTTGTGATCATCTAAATACGCATGTCTCCAAAACAAGCTTCAAATGAAAATGAAACATCATCCTATTTAACAGATGGTTTTAAAGTCGTATAGACCGGAGTACTATAGGGCTTCTCCGCGGTTTAGCGGTAGCGTGTGTGACCACTGAACACTACCACCCGTGTTCGAATCCCTGCGTGAGCATATCTGAAGGTTGTTTCATCATTATCATCACCGGAGTACTATCGACTTAACATTGGTATTTATTGTTATGCCATTTATAATTTCCCAACCTGGGTAAGTATACATACTGATCACTTTCTGCTGAATGACCTCTACCATAAACAGACCGCTAGTTGTCATGGAGGTCAACACGTTTTAACCGATCTATGTATGACCTTTTCAATAAGCTTGGAGTTGAAGGGAAGGTTTGTTATGTAGGATGATAATTGCCATTCTTTTCCCTGTCTAACCCAGATCTCTTAAGGTGGCCCGTTTCAGCGGCATCACTGATTCATCCATTTCTTTAAAGGCAAAGTGGGCAGCGGATCCAAGTAACCCGACTTGTTCGGAGACGTGGCGATTATTACCTTGATGTGAACTTAAGAAGCTGGTCGAAACCTTTCGATTATTTTCCTTATTAAACACAACATCAACATTCATGGAGATATTGCAGGTATTATTTGGGAAGTCAGAAATGGCCAAATTTCCGATGATTGTTGTTTACCTCATGAAGCAAATCCTGACATTTTCCGACAGGATTTTAAGAAGGGGAAAAAGTGGCAAATTTACATTTACATTACTGCTATTCCTGTTCTTGGTTAATTTCAAGAGTCTCTTTTTACCTTGTCATTCCCCTATTTCTTTGTGGAATATAGACATACTAGTTTATTAATTTATACCAGCATTTCTCGGATATTTCAAAGTGGACCGCTTACGAAGTTCGGTGCCATGATCTCTCTCTCTCTCTCTCTCTCTCTCTCTCTCACTCTCTCTCTCTCTCTCTCTCTCTCTCTCTCTCTCTCTCTCTCTCTCTCTCTTCTCTCTCTCTCTCTCTCTCTCTACCCGCCTATAAATGTCCTCAGTAGATATAAACACTAAGGAGCTTCAGGTGTCAAGGTAATGATGTTTGAATAAGTTGAAGCATGATGAATAATTATAGTTTGGTCAACATTGCTTTGTTATAGGCTTCTAATAGCTCGCCAACTAATACCTCACATTCACTTAGGAGCTATTGCAACTGTAAAACCTCCATACATTCTTGAATATTTTGCAACGATTCTTTATGTATGCCACCTTTCTCCGTATCAATTAATGACGAATTTTACAGCCAGATTATCGCCCAAAGATGATTCTATGTTTCTATCCAGAATGAACTCCTTCTATCCTGGATCTCGAGTCTCCAGAGAAGTCCAAATCTTGTGTGTGGTCTATCTGTGAGTCGCAGTATTGACACGCTCAGTCAATCCATAGGAATCCCATATACTGGAAGATCTAGGAGCCTTAACACTAAACGTATTATCCACATTAATTTAACAACAAATGGAAATATAATTTGGTTAGTAAGTATTTAGACCATTCATCAAAGGATACTGTGTTTCGAAAGGCCATTTAAAGGATAACAATGAACCATTATTATTAATTGACAATTCGAATCAGATTATATATATATATATATATATATATATATATATATATATATATATATATATATATATATATATATATATATATATATACAGTCTAACCTGATCCTTACGCCACCTGTCTGGAAGCGCCATGTGCTCTAAACGCCACTTTTCCAAAGTCCCGATGCAAATCACATTCAAACTAATCTGTCTGGAAGCGCTACCTGCCCGATGCCGCCAACTGTCAGTATTTCGCGGTCCTAGGTCTACAATATTACCTGTCAAGTAACCGCCAGTTGCGATAATACCGGCGCTGATTGTCATTGGCCGCACACCACCAACATATTGACCAATGATGGCCCTTCCCCAATGATTATGCTTCCGACAGTGTGCATGAAGTTTTGCGCTGACTGTGTCTTAACTATATTATGTAAAGACAATTGATTCTTGATGAGCAAACTGACATTTAAGACAATTAAAGTAATGATATAATTAGCTCCCCGTCGGACAATGGCTCACATGAAGCCAAACAGAAAACTGCCAAACAGAAAACTGCTAAAGGCGTTATGTTCAAATTGTAATTGCAATCTCTACAAAATATTTTGGATATAACTTGTTAGCAAATGTTTTAATTAATCACATCCACCTGTCAATAAACGTCACTTTCAATGAGTCCCCGTACCAGTGGCGTTAAGAGCAGGTTAGACGTAGTACTGTTGATATCATTTAGGATAAATATGCATATTTTTACCGACGAGTTTATTGAACTCTATAACTAAAAGTAATCAGTTTAAGTAATTTGTGAAAATCCTTTCCAATTGTTCTTTTAAAATGGTAATGATTAGCATAGTTCCAACGTGATTCTAATAGATTAATATTACAGGTAGTCGTCGACTTACGACCTACGCAACTTACGACTGTACGACTTAAAGATGATTATATTATGATTACACTATATAATATACGTAATGTAATTATAACATAGGCCGACTTACGACCACCTGACCTTACGACCGGTCGGAATCAAGGTCATAAGTCCATAACTACCAGTATACTGGGTGGGACTCAATTAAGCCACTTTAACGATCGGAATATAGATATCCAACTGTATTAATAACCATTGTTTGCTCCTTCGTCCGGGGTCAAGGTCTAAACGATATGAGAAGTGGCGGCTCAAGGGGATCAATAACCTATACGTTGTGACCTGATTGGGTCAATAAATCAACCAATCATCGATGCCGTTCCAATCCCTACTATAGCGAAAGGGTTGACGTAGGTGCGGGGGAGGGTCCATGTTGTTGTCATGATTATCTGATTGATAAGAACAAATATTCATTGTAATTGGATTCTACTCGCACACTCACTCGATCCACCCAACCAACCGTCCATCCATCCATCCATTCGTCCATCCATCCGTCCGTCCAGATGTCCATCCATCCATCCATTCATCCGGATATCCATCCAGCGATTCGGATATCCGTCCATCCATCCATCCATCCATCCATCCGGATATCCATCCATCAATTCATCCATGCATCCATTCTTGCATCCATGCATCCATCCATGCATTCATGCATCCATCCATACATCCATCCATCTGGATATTCTTCCATCCATTAATCCATCTATCCGTCCATCCGTCTGTCCGTCCGTCCATCCACACAACCACTCATCCATCCACTGACTCACCAATTATATCTCATCTTCAATGAAAAAATATCGAAATCCGGTAGGTTATATCCAATTTTATGTCACAAGATGCCATTTTGACCAGTGACCCCCCTGAGAAGGTCGCCACGTGTATCATTGTCTATTTTATGTTTCAATTATAGATAAATTCTTATCTTCAGACAGGTAAGATAATAGGATGACTGATATTGGAAATAGGATTATATTATCGAACTGAATGTATGAAGTTAATAGGATATATCGATGAGATGTATGTCACGTAGTTAGACGTAATTAGACGTAATCAAATTGGAAGCATTTATGGCTCGAGCCGGGATTGGATATATGTTACCTTGAAATGATTCAGAATGGCAGGTGTCACTGTGATACGTGTCAGCAGATTAAGACAGATTAAGTACTTCATATTCAAAAACGGTATTAAATCCATTCGATATTTCTATCTTATTTGAAATTGTTATATCATTATTAATAAATGAGTTTGGATAACTTGAGCCATGTTTTTTCCTATGATTTCATTAAAAGTTTTCCCACTTCCATTGATCTTTAAAATAAATCTTTCGAGGAATGAACTATATTACACTTTCTCACTATATCGTAGAAGTTTATTATACATACAAATTATTTTTCGTCTTGCAAGCATTTTTCAAGTCTATTATTAGGCAAAGTTTATGTTTGTTTGCGCCTATATATAAACATATTTTATTGGCAGGACAATTTTTATCATACACCCCCATGCATGTATTTACGACTATGTTATAAACTAGATTCGCATCTGTTTCATTCAGTACATCCTCCTAATTTATTATTGAGAGATCACCTTGAGCGATCGTTTGTAGTTTTCAGTCACCTTTCGTACGAATCTAAATGTTTTACTAGTAGAGCGTGTTATTAATTCTGAATGATGACAAGTAGATTATCAGCTTTGTGAATTATCATTAACCCACAAGCAAGAGCAATGTTTGATTGATTTGGAGAAATGGTATCAAGTAAAGTTGCTTTGTATTAGGTACAAGATCAACATTAAAATACCTACAATGGAGGAGTACCGTTTTCTTTTAGCTTTCTTGTTTAGTATTCTTATTATATTGATATCATAGTTTCTAGAACATCAGCCATTATTTACAATCTTTTATATAGATAGTTGCTCCATTAACTTATTTATTTTACAACTTTATTTCCAAGCAATACCACTTTGAGACAGTCGGCAGACGTTAACCATCTTTCAGTGTTTCAAGTTCAAATATGTAACCTTTGATTTTATATTTATTTTGATTATGTTGTTATTCAAATATAAAATGCTAAATTCTGTAAATAAATAAAAGGTTTCTTATTTGGCTGGTATGTTGTGTTATGAAATAAATATTTAGTTTGGAAATGATTTATATTCATACAATTCGGCCCATTTAGCCTAAAAGTGGCCGTAAAACACCAATCATCATCATTATCATCATCCTCATATTCATACACTTTGTTGACACTTTACGATTACTAGATATAAAAGTTGGGATTAGTAATATTTAACAATAGTTTGTTCCTAACATCAAAATACAATGATCTGCTATGTACAAATCTATTAATTCTAAGTAATCACAAATCTATTAATTCTAAGTAATCACAAATCTATTAATTCTAAGTAATCACAAATCTATTAATTCTAAGTAATCACAAATCTATTAATTCTAAGTAATCACAAATCTATTAATTCTAAGTAATCACAAATCTATTAATTCTAAGTAATCACAAATCTATTAATTCTAAGTAATCACAAATCTATTAATTCTAAGTAATCACAAATCTATTAATTCTAAGTAATCACAAATCTATTAATTCTAAGTAATCACAAATCTATTTATTCTAAGTAATCACAAATCTATTTATTCTAAGTAATCACAAATCTGTTTCAGATTAAACCCTTTTATCTACAATTATATTTAGATCCGTACCTTTCCATCTAATCAAATATTTATTTAATGATAACCTTAAGGAATCTGTAGAGTCGGATTATCAAAGTGGTCATAGCACTGAAACAACATTGAAAAAATTATATTATGATGTCAATTGATCAAGATAAACTTGTACTACTTGTTCTTCACGAGAGAAGAGATATATATATATATATATATATATATATATATATATATATATATATATATATATATATATATATTACGGTGATATATTTTACAAAGCAATGGTAAAATATAATATAATTAATACCTTTCATTCCCATTGTCTCCACTTGTCGTCTCGGTTATGTGATTGTTGTGGAGTTATGAGATAATTAAAACGACAGATTCCTATAATCAGAGATAATTGAATAAACGTTGATTCGTTGTAAATGACTTGCTAGTTTATATTATCTATCAGCTTGATAGATATCCCGTCCATAACATTGTCAAAGTGATACTAGAATTTTATCATTTTGTTATTATATATGATGCCAAAAGAATTATAACCAACGTATGAAATACATCCGATGTACTTGACTGTAGGATGCATTAACGGATGCCTATGCTATGCTCCTACGGCTGGATTTACCATCATTACGTAAAGATCTAGCACAAATTGTGGATGCTGATGATCACTTCGAACTGCAATCGCAGAAACGCAATGAATATAATAATAATAATAATAATAATAATAATAATAATAATAATAATAATAATGGCCGAAATGGCAATTTGTTTACCTGGCTGGAAATCTCAAATGAGGGAGACGGATATAGTCTGTAATTTATAGCTTCTCGGCGAAAGAGACAATTTGGGACGAAATTGCTTTTGGTTTAGGGAACTCTTGTTAGGGCTATTAATCTATCGGTGGCAAGTTTATCTAAATGTGTTCACAAGTTGATAACAGGACAGTGAAATTATTGACATGGTGTTGACTTAGATCAACTTAGAAATTGGCATGAAAACCTATTTGCTATAGTGCACCTTATGCTTAAGCTGCGGGTTATAATAATATTACAGATTTTACACCCTAGACTTGCAGTTTGGTCTCTCTACAACTCTTTATACAGCTCTCGTTATTGAAACATTGAAGTATTAGTTAGAAGTGTATATTGTTGTCTCTTAGACGCATCTAAAGGTGTTGTTAAGGTGCACTATAGTAAAAATTTTAAATTGTTAATTGATTGCAGAATGCCAGGTGTTATTTTAAAGTTACGTCTAGATAACTACTCATGGCAATAGTTATGAGTTTCATGGGATTAATCTATATCCCGGTATTGCAATGTGCCAAACGGAGTAAAACAAAGTGGTATCATATCACCGATATTATTTATTGGTCAATTTTGATGAATTAATTGCATTATTAAAGAAGAATGGTTTGAGTTGTCATATTGGTACTGGGTCGTTTTGGACACTAGGTTATACCGACGACTATACACTTATTTTTCGAAGTCTAAATGCTCTCAATCACATGTTAAGTATTTATACAGACTTTGGAAAAGTAACATATCCTTAGATTTAATGAAAAAAAAATACCACGAGCATCAAGTTCGGTGCTCCATTTTAACAACATTACTCTGTGTACCTTACTGATAATGTGTAGACGTCATGGCAACATTGTGCATAGCAACTTATCCGACTTACTTGATTGTAAAATCAAATGTTCTACCTTTAATGGTTCTGTGAACGCGTTATTTGGTAACTGTACACATTTGAATCAGGACACCATCTGCTACCTTTTTCTGCGATGTTGTAGTTCTTTCTATGGTTCACAAATACGGGATTTTGAATCTCTGGAATTCAAAGCATATTGTGTGGAATGGAACGAAACAGTGCGGTGTCTACTTAGTTTACAATGTCGTACTTAGATATGGTTATTTGGACATTTCCTGGATACACCTCATCTATCGTGATAATTACATGTTAAAACTTTAAATGTTTTGTATGCTATGTTACAAAATGGAAATAATATTGTAGCCTCTATTGTCAAGATGGCAGTATCACGTGCTACATCTGCAATTGGCAGGAATACACCTTATGACGTCATAGTTATTATAATCGTTTCATTGATTCAATTAATTATCACAATATGTTCAACAGAGTGGATCGTAGAACACAGATTTTCCCTAAATACGAGACTGTTCCAATCAGGTTGAATCTTTACTCAGCGGTATGCAAGCTACATTCTATATCGAAGGTTTTGATATTGGAATATTACATATTTTCAAATATTTATACCGAATAAACTGATAAACTTTGGTGATCTTACCTGTTCTTGATATTATGATGACTGTAACATGAGTACGATTTAAACGTATTAAGTTTTCCATTCTATCTGAACGACCGTCAGACATATTTTCGGTTTAACACGATAGATCCGGATCTTGGAAATATTCAGAACCACAATTATAAATATTGATCAAACTACAGTTATTTCTCTTTTATGTTACTAGCCAATATATCGGATCTCAACTCACAAGAACATCAAATATACTATCCGTTTGCGTTTTAACTATTCATCGCTTAGGTAACGCGGCTTGCTAAACTCAGGTCATTCAGTCAGATACTATTGCAGGTGCCAGTGTCTCGGCTCAAGTCATATGGTGATCATGCATTTAGTGTTGCAGCCTCCACTTTGTGGAATAAGTTGCCGGCAGATATTAGAAATGTGTCGTCTCTTAGAAATTTTAAATCTCTTCTAAAAACACACCTATTTAAGGTCGCTTTAACAGATAAATAATTGTTATCTTTTAGATCATTACAGGGTTTTTACAGACACATTATGTGGGGTATTATTATATTACATATTATTTGTACAGCGCCTTTGAATGGCTCCTGCTAGTAAGGGCGCTTTATTAAATATACATTATTGTTATTATTATAGTCTTAAAATAGAGAAAATAAATCACATCATTATTTTACGTCATTTTATTGTAATATATTTGCTACCTAAATAGCCAATAGCCACACAATCGATATTTAACTGTATTTAATCTTTTCCTCAAACTTTCATAACCCAAATTATTCAGCAATGTTGTTCTAAATACTTATTAGTTTAGCTGAAGGCCCACACTTTATATTTGGACTGTCATTTTATGTTGATTTGATAACAGATAATATTGTAATATTGTTTAAATAATGTTAACTCCAGACAGTCTAGTCATTTCCATTGTTCCACCCCCTTCAATTCGATAGTTTTTATTTCATTTTACGTTATGGAAACATTGAACGTCTTTAATTAACCAGTAATAATAACAGTAACCCTCGATTGTAAATATCGCTGATGTAGCTCCAGACCAATAAATACTTCTTGGAACAAGAAACCTAAACGACGTAAGCTAGGCCTTCCGAAGAAAGATTTAATTAAACGTTCACCGGAACTTCCTTACTATCGGGAAACTTTCCTAATGAGCTTGTAAAAGAAAGGTATGGCTTATTTTGAGATAATTAGCCTGCTGTTAGTTTATTTAAAAACATTATATATAGTATATTGAAGACACACGCGCACACACGCACGTACGCACGCACGCACATACGCACAGAGAGAGAGAGAGAGGGGGGGGGGAATGCAGGATACTTCGAATATCACAGAATGTTCTTGGATAAAAAGAATAATACTGATCTAAAGGTATGCCCATATATTTAATATGTATTATTGAATTTTGGTACCAACACCAAAATATGTAGGTGAAATGGAGACACGTGACTCCCACTATTTGTATTGCTATCAATGGTGTCAAACAAGGTGACAGACTGACACCAGTTCTCATAAATATATATAATAATGATTTGAATTTGACTTTTTCAAAAAGTAACATTGGTTGTCGTCTAGGTGGAACATTTATCAACCATATTGCATATGCAAATGAGTTATATATATATTGAGTATGTCACCATGGGAATTGAAAACAAATTTAACAATTGTTAGTAATAAGGGTCAGGTTACCATATCATGTCTAATGGTAAGAACAGTTTGAGTATGTTATTTAAGTCTAAGAAACTTAAATATCTTAAACTCCGCCCTTGTATTTGTGTAACAACCCGTTAGAATACGTTGACATTTGTAAATATTAAGATACTAAAATAGAAAATTAGTCTTATAAATCGGCTATCATCAGACAACTTATATCTACACCAATGCAAATATGTTGATTGAAGAGTTAGTTTCTGTTCTGATGAAAATCAAGGTGCATTTATTTATTTAAATAGTACTGAACTAACCTGTACTGATATCATTCTTCTGCAACGTTTACGAAAGAAAAGAAATCCTCTCTGTAGGTTATAATAATAGCCTTATGAAATTGGTTAAATATTGTAGCGCAAGTGTAATGTTTGTTCACTATGGCATTCCTTCCTTCGATGAATTACAAAGGAAACATATCAAACTTTGTATCTATTGGCTTCAATCCAGTTCAAATAGTATTATTATGAGTGTTGTTTCATCTTCAGTTCAGTTGTCTTCTTTTATCTGGAGCTACTGGTTCAATATTTTGCACACTAGATAATGTTATTCTATGTCCTGTTTAGTATTTTATTCCATGGTGATAATCTGTTTCTTTTAAATGTGATGTGTATAATGACCACTGCCTGATGTTGTACACAGTCTCATTTTTAACTGTGATAATGTGTTACTCGTATTGTATAACTGTGGACTAAATGTCTAAAATAAAGATTTATTATTATTATTATGATATGTCTTAGTACAACAATATTTATTTCTCATAATGGGTTAATCCAACTAAATTATAGGTAATATCACAGCTCCAACTATAATACACTATGTGACGAAACACGATAATTAGATGGTCACTGTGGAACTGTATAATGTTCTTGACAACAAGAAGAAATCCTGAAATATTTGAACCGAGTGAGACATTTAATAAATCAAAACCAATATTATATTATTAATTGTGACGAGAGTAAGGCTCAAACAATATTTATTCTCGTACAAGGAACTTTTAGGTCGAATTAAGGATTTAGGTTTTCACTGATACTCATTATGATTGGGGTATTACACGGACCGCATACCTTATTATCAGGATGAGATTGAACAGACACATTGTTGATTCAATTCGCCATTGGATTAAGTCTATAATGATGTATCTCTTCATTTGGTTTCTGCTTTAACGCCATCCAAACTATAGCGACACCTAAATGATTAGTTACAAATAAACACGTAGAATAGACATTTAATTATCTCTCAAATGTTTACTATTTAGACGGCTTTGAATTTACTAATCTTAGAGTATTTGTTCAACTTTACTATTAATAGGTGATGTTGGTGAATACATAACTCAATCTAACAAATATGTTATTATTTTGATATTTTTGCATTTTCTATTCAGTTTTGTTAGATTAAGAATGTATTCAGCATCCAAATTCCTTTTAGGAGTTTAACTTTCTAGAATGTTTAGTACTTTGTAGAATTTTCCAATTATTGCTATATTTGTTTTTGTAGAATATGCCAGTTTTTTATAGAATGTTTCTGTGCGGTCTAGAATATTCCAGGGCTTTCTATGATGCGCATCAGTTAACTTACTATTTTTCAGTTGTATAATGTCTTTATCGGGAAGCCGCTAACATTCCGGCGATTTATTTTGTAGCGTTTGTGGATTCTACACTGGTCCAAGGCAGCTAATGCATTGGAACAAAGTAGCTACGATATTAGCACGAGCTTAGGAATTATATCTTGTCATGACGATTGCGGGTCAGGACAAATTACCTGTCACGAGTCCACCAGCTAAAGATTTTGCAGGTGAAATTGTTTAATTTGAATTTGAAGAAAAAATTTGAAAAATGCGAAACAATCATTCCTTACAAACCAGCAGGAATTGAATTATTTGATTACAGATCTCAGGTTGACGAAGTATAATACAGAGGTTTTAACAGCTATGCTGATGGATGGAACATTTGGACAACGATTTTCGAACTACAACTACTAGGAAAAGTCAAGAAATGATCTCAAAATAAATTTCGGCGAAAGATTATTTATGTTTCAGTAATGACATTGAGAACATGTTTCAAGAACCGGGTATTGGTCATAAACTAATAGATTGGCGTCTATTCATAGGCATGTCGTCCCGAAGTCTCAAATGTGTTATTCTGCGCAATGGAAATCACTTTTCATCAACACCAACTGGGCACGAAAACTACGAAAATCTATATTTCTTCTGGATACCATAGACTACAACAAGTACAAATTGCAGGTCTATAATTTGGTTCTGAAAAGGACCACAAGGAGGCAATGCAAAACATTCTTGGTGTCTTTGCCTATGTGACAATCGTGTTTCGTCGCAAAACGACTGAAAAACACTGTCCTGGAAGAGAACATCTTGTTCCAGGCACACAGAATATCGAGTACCTGCCCTTGGTAGAATCAGATAAAGTTTTTATGCTTCCACTACATATCAAACTTTGGTTTGTTAAACAGTTTGTAAAAGAACTGAACAAAGAAGGCGAAGCTTTCAAGAATATTTCCAACATGATTTGGCATATGTCAAAAGCTAAAATCAAAGGTAATAACAAAAATTGGTATTACGAACAGTTTCTAGAAAAGTTAATGAAGACTTATTTTTGGTTTCCGGTTAGTGCTTTGTTTATATGGGGGCTTCTCGAAGTTTTCACCAGCAAAAATACTATTTGATGCATTTTGAGTATTAGGTCTGGCTTCACAAATCTTCTGAATGGTAGCTGAATGCTTATAGAACATTTATCTGCACCTGGAAGTGAAGTTATGGCTTTACATATCTTGCATTGGATCAGTATTCTACTGCAAGATGTTGGACAGTTTGTGTGAGCAGTCAACTATGACTGTTGCTAATAGCTTTGTAGAACCAATGACATGGAAAACAGCCGGTGTCTAAGTGTGAAGAGAAGACCACTGTTTTGACAAACAAGGTAAATGCTAATCACAATAAACCTGGGCTAAATACTAGTAATCCCATTTATCTAACTGACAATGAGCCGGGTAAGGCTTTGTTTAAATGTTAAGTTATTTGTTAAAACATCATCTTCCGATTCTAACTCTAAATCTATTAAAGTCATTGTGCATTCTCGTCATAAAAATGCGAGGGATTTACTAAGGAGTATTAATTTTCATAACGTGTACGTCATCCACTCCTGACATGATGATGAGAACGTTGAGGTCATAGTAACGGTATTAACAGACACGGTGTTCGTATTGGCACCCTCTACAAATCGTCACGATACGAGATAATCATGGAGATGCGTGCTCATTACCCCATATGATGTTGAAGTTCGTAGGGTTTGCAGTATATTGGATTAACATGGATTGACTCAGCATGTTAATAGTGCAACTCACAAAGGAGGCCACACACTAGATTTGGTAATCTCTAGAGAATCGAGCCCCATCATGGTAGCAGCTTCTTCTGTATTTGACTCTTGTCTCAGCAATTACAAAGGTGAAACCTTCAGCGATCATCTGGCTGTAGAGTTCATTATTAATATGGAGAAGCCCGGCATAAACAACAAAGAATGTATTGAGGATATAAAGTCGTCTCAAAATCTGCGTAATTGTGAGGGATCATTTGATGAGCTGGTAGAAGCCTATAACAAAGATGGCCAGAATATTATTAATCATCATGATCCCTCTTGTTAAAAAGTAATCTCGTTCAGGCAGGAAACCCATTGGTATTCTGTCAGGTTTAGATCTGTTTAGAAAATTCGGAGGAAAGTAGAGAACTTGGCGCTGAAATTCCTTCATGAGCACTTGAAAATATTCAGGGATCTCTGTAAAAAATGAATACGCTACTATTCGAGGAAAATAATTGTTTCTATTCCACAAATATAGAGGAATGTGGAAAAGATAAAAGGAAAGCCCTCAAATTAACTAAGAACTTGATGGGAATTAACTAAAATGTAAAATCTTGAAATATTTTACCTCTGCTGAAATCCTGGACATGTTCATCAATTTGTTCATAAGGAAAACAACAATGATCAGAAATAAGATCATTTCAGATTCTCCAAATATTACCTGCAATATCTCCAAGGATGTAGGTACTATGTTTAATGGAAATATGCTCGAAATGTTTCGACCAGCTTCTGAATGTGCGGTCTGAGAGATAATCACCAAGTCTCCGAACAAGTCATGTGACTTGGATCCACTGCCTACTTGGCTTTTCAAGAAACGTCTGGATCAACATATCCCTATTGGTTAAGCAATCTGGGTTGTATAAGGAAGATGTGAAGAATTATCATCCTATTTCTGGCCTTCCTTTCACCTCCAAACCTATCGAAAAGGTAGTAGCAACGCGTATTGAAGAACGCTTAGATCAATGAACCAAATGACAGTTATCAGTCGGCTTATGGTAGAAGTCAATCAACGTGAACTGTCTCTTGAAAGTGCATAGTGACATTGTTGAGGCTCTGGATCTCTGACTGCATTAATTATGCTGATTTATATATAGCTTTCGATGTAATCGATCATCCATTACTACTGAGGCGTTTAGATTGTTCCTTTGGAATCAAGGAAAAGGTGTTAACTTGGGTAAAGTCATACAGGTGGAGGTCTTTCTTTTGGTGTATGACAGGGATCTGTTTTAGGATCAATGAATTATGGTGAAATTATTAAACGGTACAATAAAACACATCATTGTTATGACGATAACACACAATTGTACAATATTTTAAAGCCAGGTCATGAATGATATGATATGTCACGTCATCTTCAATTGAAATTTGTGTAGAACACATAGGTATTTGGATGAACAGCAATTTACTGAAGTGTAATAAGGATAACTCCGAATTCATTGTTTCCTCATCGAAGCAACATGTTAAGAAAACTGAGAATCTTTGTCTAAAGACAGGATTTAGTTATAAAACTTCTTCCATGTCTGTAGGAAATCTAGACGTTATATTGGATAATACACTAGGAATTGAGAAGCAGGTGAAACCAATATGTAAGTCCTATTATTATCATATACGGAAATATAGGACTTATGCTAAGTACATAAATGATGAGACATACAAGCCTTTATTATTTTTCAACTAAATTATGGTAATGTATTGTTACATAATATCCCTATCTCTTTGACAAACCACCTACAGCGAATGTAGAGTGTGGAACTATGCTGCACGTCTGGTAACACGCACTAGCAAAGCGGAACATATAACACCAGTTTTGTTCCAGTTTCACTGGCTTCCTGTACGTTTCAGATCATTGTACAAAGTCCTGTTTCATACGTTCAAAATACTGGGTGGAACAGCACCACTGTATCTATTCACATTTGACTGTACCCAAAAGCCACACAACAGTAGGTCTCAGGCTGTGGAATATGTTGCCAAACCATATTAAACTTGCAGGAAGTAAAGAAATATTTTGTAAGGTTCTTAAAACCCACTTATTTAAATTAGCCTATTTGTAATATATAAAACAGTTTATTACGTATAAAATGTGTTTGTTCTATATGAGCTCAGAATATGTTTTACTTACGTTCTAAGAGCATAGCGCCTTAGAGCAATTATAGTTGAACAGGTAAAAGATTGGAAGCCAGATGTTTTTTGAATTTGCATTTCTTCCTTGCTCACCTATATTTCTGCAGTGAAAATAAAAGCGACGTCAGTGAAAAATACGGTGAAAGATTTCACCAAGATATAACAACTATAATAAGGATAAATCAAGGGAAATGGAACTGGGACATTATCTGTGGGCGGGGGTAGTATTGTACTTACGTAGTAGAACATGCTATTTACACTATTTATGTAATATTTCTGTTAGTGAATGACATTAAAATTCAATCAATATAGTGTTATGAATATGTCCATGGAGCGAAAGGTTTCATACATTGATAAGACATTTCCTAACACTAGGAAGGTAGTGACATGTTGTAATCAGTAAACTTAAAACATAACCCGTACACAAATTGACTTAACTAAGAACATTCGCTAATTCTTGCTGCAGGGTTTGTTAAAACTATTTAATAATCCTAAGTATATATAAGGATAGATACATTCAAATTACTGGATAGTGTGTATTACTACTACTACTACTACTACTACTATACTATATATATATATATATATATATATATATATATATTATATATATATATATATATTATAATATATATATATACAGACATGAAAATAAATATAATATATTTTTTATCCGTTTCGTTCTTTTGTGGAACAGAATATTAGGACCAGTTGGTTAGTGTCTATTATCTATTCAGTCATATCAGCGTAATCATTAATACGTGACGAGTATTTTGGCATACGTTTTAAACACGTGGTATTGTTTTGAGTGATTGGGTAACCAATACAATACCCAAACTTCCATGTGGCTTATATCTGAGGCTCTATAAATAAGGGGGTGGAGCTATTGATATCTCTAGTTGTACTCGGGCGTGCCGACGGAATTTGCTGAAATATTTGGGCAACTTTCTTGACATTATAATCCGTCATTGTTCTTGCCATGTGTCGTATGGGCTCCAAACAGAAGATCATTGTCCATGCTCTTAGGATAGCACAGAGAACAGTCTCAAAGGTGCCCAAGAGAAATCGTGAGACGGGCGTACCCCCACCCAGAGTTAGACCCTGACGTCCTCGTAAGACAACAGGAAGCGAAGACCGTTATCTGCTACGTTTGTACCGAAATGGGTGTACCAAACCATCAAAGACCATTCGGGTTGAGTGGTTACGGTTCACTAATACACCTGTATCCAGAATGCTAGTCAATCTGCGATAGATCCGTGCAGGTTACTTAGCCAGGAGACTTCTGAAGAAACTGTTATTATTGCAAAGACATCGACAGGCTCGTATGGATTGGGCTAGAAGCCATCTCAATTGGCGACCAGGTCATTGGCAACATGTCATCTTCAGCGATGAGTCCAGATTCCTGCTTTATCGGTAAGATGGTCGTATCCGGGTCTGCAGACAGCAACACGAGGCCTATAATGAAGATTGCATCGTACTTAGAGTCCAAGCAGGGGGCGGTGGAGTTACCATATTACTATATGTGCTTTCCACCATGGTGTAAAATGTGACCTTCTCATCGTCGATGTAAACCTGGATCAGTACCATTAACTGCAGATCCTGGAGAAACGGTTATCACCATTTGCTCGTCTGACATTTGGGCATAAGATTGTGTGCCAGGATGACAACGCCAGGCCGCACAGAGCTCGCACAGTGGTCAATTTCATGGAAACAGAACGGATCGAACACATGGAATGTCCAGCAGTGTCTTGGGATATGAATCCTATAGAGAACTTGTGGTCCGAAGTAACACGCACCATGGATGCCAGCCAGCCTACTAATCTGGCGGAATTGTGTCAGGCAGTCATTGATGCATGACAAGTTCTGCCCCTTCAAACCGTAGCCATCCTGATTGACAGCACGCCTCAACGAGTACAAGCTCTGTACCATACCCGTGGTGGTCATATCAAATATTGAACTGTGATTAGTGTGCCTCATTGAACACCCTAAATAATCAGAACTTTTGAAGTCGATCTCCTGATAAATTCCTAGTTTATTTAATGCATTTGTCGTATATTTAGTATTTTAGCAATAATAATCATATTTCATTACATTCACCATCACCCAGAAAACACATTGTCTTTCAAATGGATCACAATATTCCTCATATGGTAGGTATATAAATAAATACATAAAAGTCACATATCCTGATACTTTTGCTGGAAAACATAATTCTAAGTAAGAAATAACAAACAATAAAATTATACTACATATTTATTTTCAAGTCTGTTATATATATATATATATATATATATATATATATGTGTGTGTGTGTGTGTGCGCGCGCAGGTGCGTCTGTGTATATATGTGTGTGAACGGCTGCGTACTTCTGTGCACATAAATTTAGATGCTGTTTTAGTTTCATACTTTCAATTAATTAAAATACAAGGTGTATCATTTTGGGGTTCGAATACTAACATGAAAATCTACATAGAAACCCTTATAGTTAAGGCATGATTCACAATGCTCTTCGTACCAACATTGAAATAACTAGTAGTTCCTCACTGGAAGTTAAAGTTACTAATGGTAGAAATTGTATATGAAATTACTATGAATAAACAAGATCTATAGGATTAGTACACATGAAATATGTCTATGGTTCTTTTGTTACTGATTCTTTCATCATAGATCTTACATGCCAAGCGTACCATCTGGCTATCAGGTTACAGTTCAACCGCTAATCTCTATATTAGTATAATCTATTTCTAACACACTAGATATACAACATAAAGCTCTTGATTAGCTAGATATCCAAAAGGATACTATTATAAGCCAATTACAACAGCATCTATTCGTTTGAACCTTTTCAGATTATGCTAGTGGGGACAGTCGTGGCCCAGTGGTAGCGCGCTGGAGAAGAGATCAATAGGTCCCGGGTTCGATCGATTGGTGTTCCAGGCAGATCCAAACCTCAAAGGTGTTTTCAGCCGTCATTTCATTTCTTTCGGGTCCTCCTCTGTCCCATTAGCCTATGCAATGTGCAGAAAGTGGACATCAAAAAGAACATTTCATTTTTTCAGGTTAGGTGCTTCGTCCGGAAATTATTATTAACCAAGAGCCAGGTATTCGATAATAAATTCCATTTATTCGAACAATATATTTATTTAAAACTGAAGCTAAAATTGTGTTACATAAATATACACTAAATAAAGCAAGTACATGGTAAATACAGCTAAGGGCTACACCAAAGTTATTAAATCCGTAAAAGGAAGACACCTGATTTATTTTCACAGAAACAAATACATGGAAACGGCTACATGTGTATATCTAGTATGCACATCATTGATAGACCACCCATCAATTAGGACATTAAGTCATTCCAACATATAGTATTATGTTATATCGTCGAGTAGTGATGATGAAGGGGCAAGGTAGTGTATACAGTGATCTCCCTAAGCGCTTTAGCAATCTGTTTTTACGCGTTGGTTGAAGGATTCGACTGACTTGCTGTTTGGTGAATAAAACATCTCACGGTACTGCTTTATAAAAGTCAGTGAACGGCCAGTTTCAGCAATGCTGTTCTA
This sequence comes from Paralvinella palmiformis, assembly GCA_025642065.1. NCBI lineage: Eukaryota > Metazoa > Annelida > Polychaeta > Terebellida > Alvinellidae > Paralvinella > Paralvinella palmiformis. Next base: position 978,033 of record JAODUP010000029.1, read on the forward strand.
AGAACGCTTCTGATGTAGCTAAATGCGCATTACGTTTTTATTGCCTTGATTGTTCTAATTCAATTAACGCATATTAGTATTGTTATTTATTTGTTTGTTAGACACAGTATAGATGGCCATCAATTTCAATTTTCTATTTCTTTCAAAATGATGGTCGGTTTTTGTTGTTGTATATATTTATCTTCGATATTACTAAGATGAAGTATCCTGACGAATCAGGAAAATCGCCCAACGACCTTTATTAAAAAGGTCATGTCTGTCTACTTAGTTTCGTAAAAAGGGATTCCAATCTTTAACCCAGTAGTTTTTCTTTTATTGTAATATATCATTCACTAAGAAGAGACATTGGGCATGTTTTTCGCACTTTATTTTGTTCCACTGCAATATAAATAGTTTAAGAAACCTTTATCAAAATCAAACAGACACAATAGTGTCAAATTCCGGATAACTAATACAGAAAACGTTGCATAACAACTTTATAATACTCAGAGAATATACGTCATTGTCAGATGACTTAAGTACAACGTTATGTTTCTCACATCTTATTATCAATGACAATCAACATTTTATCAACAAATAACATATAATGATTTAAAGTACTATTTGAAATATATCACGGTAATAGACTGAGGTCGTAGATTTGTGGCTTTAATTGTAGCTAGCGATTGAATATTTTATTCCAGTTTATTATGTGTGTGTACGTGTGTAAGTGTGTGTGTGTGTGTGTGTGCTTATGTGTCTGTGTATGCGTATGTGTGTATCCGTGAACAATTCGATTAGCTCGTCTTAGCAATCGCGATTATTATATATATCTAAATAATTATTTTATATTATATCATGATGTTTTCTGGTCTATTTACATTTATGTCTAAAACCATGAAGAAGGCTTCTTGACATAATTTAGCTTCTTTCTAATCAGTTTTATAAATCGATTATCTTAAGTGTAGAATAATTGATTTGGCTTCTTTGGTTGATTTGTCACGTCATAGTACGTTTAACACGAGTTTATCCAGACTCCACATATAACGTTGATGTAATCACTGTGAGGTACGTGTTTAGCCAGACTCCACATATAACGTTGATGTGATCACTGTGAGGTACGTGTTTAGCCAGACTCCACATATAACGTTGATGTAATCACTGTGAGGTACGTGTTTAGCCAGACTCCACATATAACGTTGATGTAATCACTGTGAGGTACGTGTTTATCCAGACTCCACACATAAATGGCTCAGAAATTAACGCTCAAGAGAAACTATAATCCGCGTCAGCCTCGAGACGTCAGAGCCTTTCAGTTTCTCGATTTCGAATTTGGCTTCCGGTGCAGCTGTAATGGCGGCCCTCCAGTAATATGGATTATTTCCCTATATCTATGATATCAGGTATATTTCGTGATTATTATTGTAGAATTTTTGGTTACTGTTCTAAGCATTATATATTTAAAAACTATTTTCTTAAGGAGTACTGTCCCTTTGAACAACAGTATCACCAACAACAATAACAAGATTAGCAACAGCAAGAACAAGATTAGCAACAGCAACAACAATATCACCAACAGCAATAACAAGATTAGCAACAGCAACAACAACATCATTAATATTATTGATAATAAATTGACCTATGACGATACATTAAAAGGCGATGTACGATATAATGATAACATGGAGTATACTTATTATGTACGTGGACCATAATATTCAATGGAGAAAGATCTAAAATTTGGTTAAACTGAGAAATTCTATTTTAAGAGAGCGAGTAAAAAACTACTTCTGTGACCTATCGATACAACTGATTCATCTTAATGTACAATTACCTTATAATTTGGATTTCATGATAAGACGGCAACCATACTATAATATCAAAGGAGTAATTAAGTGAGTAGGTATATTAACAAATCTTATTGGAATAAAACTATATTGGAATATCGCGTTCCCTAATGTAACAACGATAACCATTTATGTTTATGTCGTGTAAAATGTTTTAAAATTTACTTGACAATTTATCCCCCTTCTCTGTATAATGAAGGCCATTTTGTGTAATTAAGAATTTACTTGAATAATTAGAGTATATTATTATTAAAATGCAATTTCGTAAATATATTAGTAAATATAAATACTATAACACGAAAAATGTTAATCGTTTTCGGAAAATAGAATTATGTGGTTGTCTTACTGTGCCATATATATATATATAAGTGGGTTGTACTTTATACTGGTTCTCCCTGAGTTAAGTTAGTTTAACCGATAACTCATTTTAATATCTATGCATTTACGTCTTGTTATTAATAAGCTTCACTGTACAACATTCTCTTTGTGTAGATCTTGATTATAAGAACACTTTATTAACTCTCTCTCTCTCTCTCTCTCTCTCTCTCTCTCTCTCTCTCCCTCCCCCTCTCTCTCTCTCTCTCTCTCTCTCTCTATATATATATATATATATAATAAAAAAAAGTAGTATTAGATGCTGGGCGTGATCTGAGTCAAATGGTTAATGGGAGTCAATATGTCTGATTTAGTGCGTGGGCGTATGGCTGAAGGTAGATTGCAATGGCGTTGAACGTTTCCATGACAACATATTGTCAGCAAAGTAAGAGATGTTATTATGAGCTCTAATTGGCTTTCTGACGGGTGTCCTTCTACCTAGATCCAGCTTCAGAGAATGACATATTGTAGGTGTAAAATTAGCTGCCCGCCATCTTGTAATCGTATTGCATTTGGACAGAAGAGTAATACATCACGTGGCAATTTATGTTAAGAGAAGACCGAGTTATTGTGCGAGATTTCTTAAGGGTATAGGCCAAGGGACTATGGGTGTGAGACTAGTTGAGAGGTTACCATATCGATTATAACAAATTAATTGGTCACATTAATGCCGTGTGGTAGCGCCCTGGACCAGAAATTAATAGGTCTCGGGTTCGATTGCCGTTCCGGTCAGATCCAAGTATCAAAGGTGTTTTCATCCTCCATTTAATTCCTTTTGAGTGCTCCTTGGTCTCATTAGCCTACAGAATGTACAGAAAGTAGACCTTAAGAGCATATTTCATTTCACATTAATATCTATGATACTTACCATTCCACATAGAATGCCGTTTAGATAATTAATACAAGACAATCTGGTACAATGCTGGCGTGTTACATTATACTCTTGTAACAAGAGAAAGGCAATATAGCCAAGTAAAAAGATAAATGGAATGTAAATGTACTACACATAACTAAGACATGTTTATTTACGTAGCCGGTTACTAGAACTCTTATTTAAACTAATTTAAATTAGAGAAATCTTTCATATTGATGGTATACTGTCCTTATCATCTGGATATATATATATATATATATATATATATATATATATATATATATATATATATATATATATATATATATATATCCTCTCCTGGATCTGTCTGGTCCAATTATACTACAGTACGGACATATTTCACTGAACAACAGCAACAGTTAACGTTTCTTGCGACAAACAATAGTTCCACTCACATTTGGAGTATTCACACCTTGATGGCATTATAACTTTGAATGCTGCAGCGTCAATCTTAGCCATGGAATAATTACTATATCCGGTGTGTTATCCTTTCTTATCAACTAAAACACGTATTATTATCTTTATTAACTATATAATAATAATAATAATAATAATAATAATAATAATAATAATAATAATAAATTGACTTTTGTTTAGCTCATTTTCCAGAATTGTTCAAAAGCGCTTTGACAATGATGTAAAACACTACATGATATAGATATGATTAGTGTGATAGATACAACATAATAAAATAAGTAATACAAGCAGATGAGTACACATCTTGACAAGTGTTTGGTATTTTAGTTTAAAATAATGAGTTCTTAGGCCATGATTTAAAACAAGAGATAGTGTCAGATTGTCAAATATGTAATGGTAGAATATTCCAGATGTTCGGCGCATATGCAGAACATGCACGATCTCCACATTAAACTGTCCTAGTCTTCGGTATTTGCAACATGATGTGGGAAGACGATCCCAGCTGTCTTGTGGGCTGAGTTCACGAATATAGTGAGCGGCCAGTCCTTGGAGAGCTGTATACACCATGAGTAAAGTTGATTCGGACGTCCACGGCAGCCAGTGGAGCCTACATAATAGAGGTGTTATGTAAATTCATTACATAATTAATATAATGTGAAATCGTGCAACGTAATTACAATTAAATATTTAAATTATTCCTATCGGAGAGCATGTTTTCACTACTCGTCTTATACACGAGTCGGTCGACGTTGACGTGATCTTGCTTTGATAAAGATTCCTGCCATGAAAATGCCCCCAAATATCCGCCCCCGTTAATCAGCTACCGCCAATTATTACGCAATACGGATACCATACGCTCCGAGCATCAGCTGTCAGGCTGTAGAACCAGTTGCCAAACCACTTTAAACTCGCAGCAATTAGTGACATATTTTTAAGGTTCTTAAAACCCATTTATTTAAATAGGCGTATTTATAATATTAAACCAGTTTATTATGTATAAAATGTATTTTATCTATACGAGCTGAGAATATGTTCTAATTGTTTTTTAAATGTTAAGCGTCTTAGAGCAATTTCGGTTGAATAAAGCGCTATATAAATTATTATTATTATTATTATTATTATTATTATTATACTTTGCCATATAAATACCCGTTGTTACACCGACACATCGTGAAATATTTCTGGTAATCTGTGAATTGATTGACAAGCTGTCAGGGTCATTAGGTAGAGACCACGACGGTGTTGATCAGCGATCGACGATAGATTAAATAAAGTGATAGTTACGGTTAACAAAGGATCAAAAGCCACGTGTAAAAATACCCAACCAAAGCTGTCAGCAGAATATGACCCCTGTAAGATTAATTTTTACAATAGACATCAACCAGAACGGTGTTTCTTAACTGTTCAAGTTAGTAAACTAGTCTGGCTGAAAACTTTCCAGTCTGCCTCGTCCTATATTTGAGGTAGGCTGTTTCACATATTATTGACTGATATATTGACCTCGTACTATAAACGGGATCGCCTTATACATATGTATATGCGGTAGAACAGATTGTATAGACTATTAATCGATGGTTTGCTGGGGGGGGGGTGACAAGGAAAGGGAAAGAGTTTACGAGACATTAATGATATGGGCACGTTGCTCGGTTATTAAATTACAAATAATTTAAAGATTCAGAACAACGTTATTGAGTACACTATTTTTATAATCTATGATATTATGTTAATTCGGTTTACGAAATTACTATAAAAACGCCGGATAGAGTCAAACGTTATTAAGGTATATTGTATTCAAATCAAGGAGATATTTTCATTTTGTGGATATAAGCACTCCTTTCATTTTATTCATGAATAATCTAGAATATTCTGAAGATGGTAAAACAGTAACATTCTTTCACAAAGAGATATGTCAGTCTACTTCTGAAGCATCATTTCATGGGTTGAATTAAATAATTCTATGTTAAATAATAATAATAATAATAATAATTATTATTATTATCATAGCAATTACCCTTTACTGTTATAATAGAAGTTAAATAGAGTTAGAGTTATTGGACAATTCTAACAAATCCTCCAGGAATAATTATTTATTCACGTACACTATCTATTACTGATAATGCTGAACATCTACATGAAGATAAAAAGATTAGAATTAAAGTCGTCTAATTGATAAAGTTTGAGAAATAATTCGATATCCGTTTTATCTTCATATTATCATTGAACCAGTTATTCAGAGTAATTGTCTGGATAGCGTCAAAAGGCATAAGATAAATGAAGAGATACGTCATTATAGCCATTAGACTAAAGACCAATTACATCATCATTGTAAATGTCGAGCCGTAATAGCGCAGTTAGTTAGAGCGTTGGACTCGTAGTCGATGGGTCGCGAGTTCGAGGCTCCAGGGACTGCAATGATGGCGTGCGGTGACTGGTTGGCTCATTCATTAATTGATAACCCGACAGGACGTGATGGCTCTGTGTTTAGGTAGCGCCTTATCCCTATCTTGGGAGCATGGGTTGTATGTTCCCTAGGGAGTTGAGATGTTACCGCCTCTTTGGCCACATAGGTAGAACCTGAGACTATTTACCCATGACTATTGTAATTCTGTGAGGGAGGTCGCAGGTTCGCGCCTCGGCCGTTTCCGTGGGGAAGCTGTAAATTACAGACCATTTGCGTCTCCCTCATTTGAGGTTGCCAGCCACGTAAAAAACGGCCATTTTGGTTATTATTATGTGTGCTGGATGGGAACAGGTCTGAGTCAGGGATAATAACACTGTAAAGCGACCTAGAGCAAATATCTACCTGGATAGGGCGTTATATCAATGTCACGTGTTATATTATATTATATCTGTTCATTTATTATATCCGTTCATCTATATCATAAATCATCCGGGCCACCACACAGTTACTTAAAAGTAGTAGGTATTAGTTTGAATACCAAATGCAGCTTAAAGTGCCTTAGACTAGACCAAATCTTGTGTCAGTGTTAATTTTAGTAGAATAAATTATGTGGCATTGTTTGGTGATAATGATTATTTAATAATCGTCGCTCATCGCGCAATATATTACAGTTGGAGATGTAATATGACTTATATATAGATAAACCCCTCTCTAAAATACGTATGCAATCCACGATCAGATTTAGCCAGCGCATTGTTGCGGTAGTTAAAGAATGCCAACTGTTCTGTGTTTCGTCGAATCTACACTTTTACAGATGACTACCGTTTCAACAGAAAATCAAATATAACTATAGTTCACGTTTGTCAACAAACGTTTAGTGACATTTTCAAAACTAAAGAAATTGTGTATTCTTGGTGATTATCATTAAAAAATACGATCATTAATTATTATTTATTTATTTTTTGTTGTCATTTTAGAAGATAATAAGTGACCTTTGAACCTTTTCTTCGAAATGGACCGAATTATTCCGATTAGTAAGTCTTAGTTAATTAAAGATTATGGATTTTTTCTAAACACAATCTCTTCTTATGGGAAATTATACATCCATCTAACTATTTAGGCTTATAACTGTGTGGTTACGTGTATTGAATGTTGGTATGGATGAAAGTGTGTGAGTTGTGCTATATTGATAACTAACAATCTGTGACATTTATGTAGGTGACAAATGATCAATCACCGGTCGAGCACTAAGCCACGCATAAGTGTTTCCCAGTCATTTGCCCCTAATTACTTTAGCCACGTGATAACAACGTCATTGCGACGTCGTATCAACCTCTCTCATCTAGTTTGTCAATAGAATGCCATTTAGGAGGTCACGATAACTAGTTCTGAAATAATCCTATTCGGATAATATAGCACTATCTTAATTTGGGAAAAATACAATACGATTACGTGAAGGTAAGTGACATATATCGCTACGGCATAGGTCTGTAGTCAAAGTTCCATCCATTAACATGTATGCCTGGCTTCGATAAACCTGCCATGGGGTAAGACCCCCCCCCGCCGGTATAGCTTCCAGAGTCCGTGAGAGACACAAGCCCCCTCACCATCGGCAAGGTACCGACCCAGAGTGAGAAAGAGATAGAGGAACGGAAACAACTCAAAATAAAGATATCGAGCACCAAATACCTAGGTTCCAGCACCATGTCAAAGAAGCCACGTTACGTGTTGTTCAACAATGACCGCGAGAGGCGCCACTGAGGCTTTTGTTGGGACGCCTCCGTGATCTAGCGGTAGAAAGTCACACAGTCAACCATTCGTTTAGTTAGCTAATAGTTAAGTGAGTGAGTACGGTTTTTGATTTAAAGCCAGTTAGCCAGTGAGTGAGTGAGTGAGTCAGCCAGTTAGAAGATATTGTACATACTGGACGATATTAATGATTCAGTGAAGTGGGTGGTTGATCGAATGGTTGAATAATTTGTTAGTTATTTAGTTAGAGCGTGAGTCAGATACCCATTTACGGCACAGTTCCCTTAATCAACCGGATGTATCAAACAACCAGATGGCCTTCACACCCCCAACTAACCGTTTCGCCATTAGTAGGATTTAAGATACGTACAGGGGATTGGTGGGTTTTGTAACCTAATTAGGCCATGTTTTAAATGTTATTAGCCCACACAAGATCACTGAGTGGATACTAGTCGGCCTTTGTTACACAATTGCTATGTGAAGGTTTAGGTAATGATAACTGAAGACTACGGATTACTCAAAGTTGTTTCTTTACTGTGTGTTCGAGATTCTCTGTGCCTGTGCCTTATTATACACAGCTAAAACACACACACACACACACACACACACACACACACACACACACACACACACACACACACACACACACACACACACACACACACACACACACACACAAACACACACACACACACACACACACACACACACATATATATATATATATATACATCACAATCTCACAGACTGATGCACAAACAGTGCGACATACATATACAAATTAACACAAACACAAATCTGTGTGTCTTAAATACAAACTATATTGAAATTATCACAATTTAAAAAGTAAAACAATATAGACTATCATGACAATATAGCGAAAGTAAGTCAGTCTTAAGCAAAGTGTATTTCCGTCTTTCTTGGGATATCCTATAATATTGTCTCTGTAGTTATCTGGTCACACCTTGGCCATATAATGGAAGAGTAAATAGGGTCGAGGTTTCAGCAAAACACACACTCTCTGATATTTATGCCAGAATGGTCTTAAAATAACCTAATTATTAAATACATATTTGACTGATTACATTATAAAAGATGTTCACGTTATCGATGATATGTTAGCTAACTGTCCGTTGTTTGAAAATAGCCCTATATATATATATATATATATATATATATATATATATATATATATATATATATATATATATATATATATATATATATATATATATATATATATATAAATATTATTATCACTATAATATATATTAGGTGGAACATCTAACATTTATTGATGGATTGTTTTTGGAAATAAAGCGGAAAAAATACCAAGTTATCAATATATTTTTGATTGTAAATGCGTATTTTTGTGGGTGTTCATGTGGTGTATTTGTGGGTATTTTTGTGGGTTTCATGTGGGTGTATTTGTGGGTATTTTTGTGGTGTTCATGTGGGTGTATTGTGGGTATTTTGTGGGTTTTCATATGGGTGTATTTTGGTTATTTTTGTGGTGTTCATGTGGGTGTATATTTGGTATTTTTGATGGGTGTTATATGGGTGTATTATGTGGAGTAAAATCTTATTTAGTTCATGTGTGATTTGTAAATGCGTATTTTTGTGGGTGTTCATGTGGGTGTATTTGTGGGTATTTTTGTGGGTGTTCATGTGGGTGTATTTGTGGGTATTTTTGTGGGTGTTCATGTGGGTGTATTTGTGGGTATTTTTGTGGGTGTTCATGTGGGTGTATTTGTGGGTATTTTTGTGGGTGTTCATGTGGGTGTATTTGTGGGTATTTTTGTGGTGTTCATTGGGTGTATTTGTGGGTATTTTTGTAGGTGTTCATGTGGGTGTATTTGTGGGTATTTTTGTAGGTGTTCATGTGGGTGTATTTGTGGGTATTTTTGTGGGTGTTCATGTGGGTGTATTTGTGGGTATTTTTGTAGGTGTTCATGTGGGTGTATTTGTGGGTATTTTTGTGGGTGTTCATGTGGGTGTATTTGTGGGTATTTTTGTGGGTGTTCATGTGGGTGTATTTGTGGGTATTTTTGTGGGTGTTCATGTGGGTGTATTTGTGGGTATTTTTGTGGTGTTCATGTGGGTGTATTTGTGGGTATTTTTGTGGGTGTTCATGTGGGTGTATTTGTGGGTATTTTTGTGGGTGTTCATGTGGGTGTATTTGTGGGTATTTTTGTGGGTGTTCATGTGGGTGTATTTGTGGGTATTTTTGTGGGTGTTCATGTGGGTGTATTTGTGGGTATTTTTGTGGTGTTCATGTGGGTGTATTTGTGGGTATTTTTGTGGTGTTCATGTGGGTGTATTTGTGGGTATTTTTGTGGGTGTTCATGTGGGTGTATTTGTGGGTATTTTTGTGGGTGTTCATGTGGGTGTATTTGTGGGTATTTTTGTGGGTGTTCATGTGGGTGTATTTGTGGGTATTTTTGTGGGTGTTCATGTGGGTGTATTTGTGGGTATTTTTGTGGGTGTTCATGTGGGTGTATTTGTGGGTATTTTTGTGGTGTTCATGTGGGTGTATTTGTGGGTATTTTTGTGGGTGTTCATGTGGGTGTATTTGTGGGTATTTTTGTGGGTGTTCATGTGGGTGTATTTGTGGGTATTTTTGTGGTGTTCATGTGGGTGTATTTGTGGGTATTTTTGTGGTGTTCATGTGGGTGTATTTGTGGGTATTTTTGTGGGTGTTCATGTGGGTGTATTTGTGGGTATTTTTGTGGGTGTTCATGTGGGTGTATTTGTGGGTATTTTTGTGGGTGTTCATGTGGGTGTATTTGTGGGTATTTTTGTGGGTGTTCATGTGGGTGTATTTGTGGGTATTTTTGTGGGTGTTCATGTGGGTGTATTTGTGGGTATTTTTGTAGGTGTTCTGTGGGTGTATTTGTGGGTATTTTTGTGGGTGTTCATGTGGGTGTATTTGTGGGTATTTTTGTGGGTTTTCATGTGGGTGTATTTGTGGTATTTTGTGGGTGTTCATGTGGGTGTATTTGTGGGTATTTTTGTGGGTGTTCATGTGGGTGTATTTGTGGGTATTTTTGTGGGTGTTCATGTGGGTGTATTTGTGCGTATTTTTGTGGGTGTTCATGTGGGTGTATTTGTGGGTATTTTTGTGGGTGTTCATGTGGGTGTATTTGTGGGTATTTTTGTAGGTGTTCATGTGGGTGTATTTGTGGGTATTTTTGTAGGTGTTCATGTGGGTGTATTTGTGGGTATTTTTGTGGGTGTTCATGTGGGTGTATTTGTGGGTATTTTTGTGGGTTTCATGTGGGTGTATTTGTGGTATTTTTGTGGGTGTTCATGTGGGTGTATTTGTGGGTATTTTTGTGGGTGTTCATGGGTGTATTTGTGGGTATTTTTGTGGGTGTTCATGTGGGTGTATTTGTGGGTATTTTTGTGGTGTTCATGTGGGTGTATTTGTGGGTATTTTTGTGGGTGTTCATGTGGGTGTATTTGTGGGTATTTTTGTGGGTTTCATGTGGGTGTATTTGTGGGTATTTTTGTGGTGTTCATGTGGGTGTATTTGTGGGTATTTTTGTGGGTGTTCATGTGGGTGTATTTGTGGGTATTTTTGTGGGTGTTCATGTGGGTGTATTTGTGGTATTTTTGTGGGTGTTCATGTGGGTGTATTTGTGGGTATTTTTGTGGGTGTTCATGTGGGTGTATTTGTGGGTATTTTTGTGGGTGTTCATGTGGGTGTATTTGTGGGTATTTTTGTGGGTGTTCATGTGGGTGTATTTGTGGGTATTTTTGTGGGTGTTCATGTGGGTGTATTTGTGGGTATTTTTGTGGGTGTTCATGTGGGTGTATTTGTGGGTATTTTTGTGGTGTTCATGTGGGTGTATTTGTGGGTATTTTTGTAGGTGTTCATGTGGGTGTATTTGTGGGTATTTTTGTGGGTGTTCATGTGGGTGTATTTGTGGGTATTTTTGTGGGTGTTCATGTGGGTGTATTTGTTGGTATTTTTGTGGGTGTTCATGTGGGTGTATTTGTGGGTATTTTTGTGGGTGTTCATGTGGGTGTATTTGTGGGTATTTTTGTGGGTGTTCATGTGGGTGTATTTGTGGGTATTTTTGTGGGTGTTCATGTGGGTGTATTTGTGGGTATTTTTGTGGGTGTTCATGTGGGTGTATTTGTAGGTATTTTTGTGGGTGTTCATGTGGGTGTATTTGTGGGTATTTTTGTGGGTGTTCATGTGGGTGTATTTGTGGGTATTTTTGTCGGTGTTCATGTGGGTGTATTTGTGGGTATTTTTGTGGGTGTTCATGTGGGTGTATTTGTGGGTATTTTTGTGGGTGTTCATGTGGGTGTATTTGTAGGTATTTTTGTGGGTGTTCATGTGGGTGTATTTGTGGGTATTTTTTGTGGGTGTTCATATGGGTGTATTTGTGGGTATTTTTGTGGGTGTTCATGTGGGTGTATTTGTGGGTATTTTTGTCGGTGTTCATGTGGGTGTATTTGTGGGTATTTTTGTGGGTGTTCGAGTGTTTGAGAATAAAGAGTTAGATAAAAATGATTGAACCAAGGTATGTACATGATTTCTATAGTTTATAAGGTTGAATTAACTGTTGACCAAGATAGAGTAATGGATTAATGATATGGATTCCTAAATAAAATATGGTACACAGTTAGGACAAACTGAGTCTATAAGGGCGTGCGTGCGTATCTCAATCCATGATTCGGTTTGTGTATCAGCGAATGATTGAAAGATTGACTGAGCAAGTGACTGAGTGATTGAGTGCCGGATTTGATCCAGGAATCTGGAAGTGTACAGTACTGTGCGTGAACAGTATTACCACAGTTAAGTCCAATGGAACACTACCATTTTTGTAAGCTAGTTGATTGATATATATATATATATATATATATTTTATATATATATATATATATATATATATATATATATATATATATATATATATATATATATATATATATATATATATATGATACAGTGATATGGAGTGTGATATAACCATAAGATTATGACAACAAGGAACTGTCACTTAGATTGTCATGTTATTTACCAGATAATATAATATGTGTTCGTAATGATATGATGTGGAATAAAAACAAAACTAACCTTTGAGAGAATTAGCTACGGAGGATACAGTGTAAGAAATAATATGTGTGACTGGTTCCTTGGTGGTAGGTGATGGTAGTCTCACCTAGGACATACGGTAGGATGGTAGTTAAATGAGGGACTATCCTCAAGTCGTGATGTTATTGGGATGCACACTCTGATTGAAAAGTGTCTGTATCCGGACAAAGCCCTATAACTGTCACATGACTGATGCATCATAAAGTTTCAGAATTTTGTTAGTTACCAAAAACTAAATTAGATCTCGTAACAATGTAATTACTTGGGATTAGAGGAAATAGCTGAATTATTTAGATCCAACGTTGTTTATAGTAATGTCCAACAATAATAATAATAATAATTATAATAATAGCGCCCTATTCAGCTATATAGCAGTTCTAAGATGCTTTACCATATTATTATCCCTGACTGAAACCTGTTCCAATTCAACACACAGTTCAACTCACAGGGAGCATACAACGCATGTTGCCATTAAAGACGGAAAGCGTTACTCAAACACATAGCCATCGCGTCCCGTCAGGTTCTCATTTTTATTGATGAGTGAACTAGTAGCCAGATAACAGCATCGCAGTTCTCAGAACCTCGAACCCGCTCTAATTAACTGCGCCATCGTGGTTCAATAAAAAATGGATGAAAAAGTACTTGCTAAACATAATATTTATCTTATATCTAACTTCTGTTCTGTAATAAACATAACGAAAGAAGGAAGTTAAACAATCACATTCCTGAAAATGTTCAGAATGGCTAACAAGTGATTTTTCAAACAGACAGTTTTTTAAATATTTAAATAAAAGTTTCAATCACATGCACAAACACTGCGCTTTTGTCTTTGATCTAAGATGTGTCTATATTTTATCAGTTACTAATTATGGCATATTGCAACATGTACATCTTTGTTGACTGATATAAACTATACGTACTAACCCTGTAAATAGTGTACTAGTAATATACAGTGTAATAGCACATGCATGCCAACATCATTCTAGTCGGCATCAGAGCGGACTTTTTGGTGTGTGCCATAATTGCTTGAAATATGGCTACTTGAGCTTAAAAATAGAAATATATATTGAAACTGCATCAGTTTTGTTTTAATTTCCTTCATTATAATCTGTATTAGCACGTGAATATGTAGGAACACAAGCCTTTAATAGTAGCCCTGTGTCGGGCGTTGATATTTCGTTGTCGGCAGGTGATCCGTCTATGAAGACGACAGCATGTTTGGAGAATTTTGAATGAAACTAATCAGAACTACAATGAAAAGTACATTCTAGATTTGGACCGAGTGATGTGTGGACGAGGAATGTTCATTCCGTTAAGATATTGGATGTAGATATTAGCTATTAAATGAACCAGTACCTAGCAGCTAGTTGGTTTGAGTGAATTAGGGGAATATACTAAATCTGAAACATAATTAACTTGATCTAAACATATCTATCTTTGTCAATAAGAGAGCACTCCTTATGAATATCCCACGTAAATATATGACACTTAGCCAGAAACTAGTTTCTTATCAACTTGTAGACTTCCTATCGTTGCATATTAGAAGGTACACTACACTTTTGGACATTATATATTATATTTTTCCTGTCGATATCGTTCAGAAACAAATCCGTGTTTTTAAAATTTTCTTTGAATCGACGAAAACAGAATTATGATACACGTCGGTAATCAGTTTTATAAAGTAAGACACAAGTCAAAGGAGAGATCCAATCGATTAGGAAGCTCTAGTACATGATCAAGAGTAGTACTCTAGGTAATGACAGACCCAAGTCTTAAAGAATTGAAATATGTGATGACCTATCCATGGTCTAATTGATTGCGTGGGTTACTGATGACTTTTAGACCAGAGGTCTTCGCCTGAATAAGTTGTTTTACCAATTTAGCCTGGAATATGCATATAACGACGATAAAATTATCCAAGCACATTTCAGCATTAGATGATAATAGATTTATAAATATTGTGCTTCAAATGTGTCCTGTAATATTCACTCTGGTGGTAGTTGCACAGTCGTGGAAAAACAGCATTGGTTTTTATGTGCACAAAAGAACACGTACACGCGCGAGCACACACACACTCACACAGAGAGAGAGAGAGAGAGAGAGAGAGAGAGAGAGAGAGAGAGAGAGAGAGAGAGAGAGAGGGGAGAGAGGGAGAGGGGAGAGGGGAGAGGAGAGAGGAGAGAGAGAGAGAGAGAGAGGGAGAGAGAGAGAGAGAGAGAGGAGAGAGAGAGAGGAGAGAGGGAGAGAGAGAGAGGGAGAGAGAGAGGGAGAGAGAGGGAGAGAGAGAGGGAGAGAGAGAGGGAGGAGAGAGAGAGGGAGAGAGAGGAGAGAGAGAGGAGAGAGGGAGAGAGAGAGGGAGAGAGGAGAGAGAGAGGAGAGAGGGAGAGAGGAGAGGAGAGGAGAGAGGGAGAGAGGGAGAGAGAGAGGAGAGAGAGGGAGAGAGGAGAGAGGGAGAGAGAGGGAGGGAGAGAGGGAGAGAGAGGGAGGAGAGAGGAGAGAGGAGAGAGGGAGGGAGAGAGGGAGGGAGAGGGAGGGAGAGAGGGAGAGAGAGGGAGAGAGAGGGAGAGAGAGGGAGAGAGAGGGAGAGAGAAAGAGAGAGAGAGAGAGAGCAGAAAATCATAAACCGTATTTAAATTTTTTGGGCATCTGACTTGTGGGCGTGACATATTTGTCGCGTACGAAAAGCGAATTAGCTGGTTCCCACAGGCTGATGAGTAGACCAGACACATGCTTAGGTATACGCACACATCTATCAATATGTGGAGGTATGGAACATTTTATTTTTAGATTAATGCATGCATAGTTGTATTTGTATTTAGATTTATGGAGGTAGGTCTCAAATCATGTTTCGATAAGTTGATGCTCTGTGCCTGTTGCCTCTTTATATGTAACCTAAAACACACATTGCCCGTCCCAGACATCTAATCTATTTCGATCAAGATTCCTTATTATGCAAAATGTAAGAAAGTTATGTTGTTATTACAACATGTTTGAGTCTATTAGCTTGGTTATGTATAATGTAGAATCTATATTGTTGTCCTCTTATGTGGTCTGGCGAAACGACCTATTAATTCATACAATGCTGTTTGATGGATTTATACTCCTGGAGTCGTTTGTTACTCCGGCAGGCAGGCATCTCCATGGGTATTAAGCTGCGGACAGAGTTTTTTTCCCATATTATGAGTAATTAGGTTACACTGATATAGGAAATTTGTTAAATGTATAGCTAGCTAATATAATCCCGACGTGTCATTGGCAGTATCGGAGATCTGCCTGAAATCCGCTGTTCTCGACCATGGGTCAAATAGATCAAGTGGATAGGCGTTTTAATTTAGATCCCACCACACGTAACTGCATATACTTAGGGACGCTAAATTTGGCGTGAATGAACGTTCCCTTAGTGATGAACGGAAACGTATGAGGGTTAGCCTGTTAGGTTCGAGTAAATCGTAGTATTTACTCAGGTATGAGACGATATTTCGTTCTAGTCCAGTAATAATCCATTGTGCAGTATTGCTACTTTGTTTTTATTTTAGCTAAATTACTTCAGTGAGTCCATACTGAGTTAGTGTACATTCTCTTTGTTATGAAACGTTGAGGGTAAATAAAAGGCCTAACCTTTCACTTAGATTAGAGAAGAACTTCGACGCCAGACCAGTCGGACGTGTATTGATACATGGTTCATATAGGTAGGATTTATTCAGTTATTCGAACCCAGAATTAAGCATTATTAACGCAATTTAATAATAGTATCTGTTATAAATTAACGGTCCAAAAACATAAAGTGTGACATTGTCAGCTAAACCTATGAGTCCTTAGAGCAATATTACTGGATTTGGGTTATAAATTCGTCGGGAAGAAATATAAATACAGTTAATCATCGATTAGCCAGCTATTGATTATTCCGATAATCAGCTAACCAAATAATCCGAAGAATGTGACCCGCAATAATTAGATGACTTATTCCCTTTACTGCTGGACTTTCCGACATTATCCTGGTAGATAACTGGTCATTGGCAGCTTTATGGTATATAACTGGCATGTTCTAACACTAAATGGGTTTAACATAGCGAAGAACCACCATGATGTAAACAGATAGGCGTCTGGCGTGATGTTGCGCGAGAAGATCCGATTACTTAGCTGGTAATATGAGAGAAAAATAAATGTTGTTAGAGAAATATTTATATTTGTGGCTCTGGATTTTTCCGATATCTGAGACTGTCGGTATCGAACCTAGAATGTCTGAAGGTCGTTAAAATAGAATATAACTTGTTGTCGGATAATGGACATTGGGAAGTGGGTGACGTCTTAGTAAAATAGTATTTTTATTTCCTGCTCGTGTTACAGTCAACATAAACGGGTAATAGAATAGCAATCGTAGCACACACAAATTTATCAGTTTGTAGAAAATATTTGAAAATATTAAACAAATTATTTAATTATCCAAACCATCGATATAGGATGAACCGTGCATACGGCTGAGTAAAGAGTTAACTTGATTGACAGCATCCTCGTATTTAGATAAAATGATACGTTCAATATAATAACAAGAACACGTAAGAACACAAACGGGCAATGAAATAAAAGAAACAATGTAACAGTCAAACAACATTTTATCAGCTTTATCTGTACAAAGATTTGTTAGGAAGTTATTTAATATTCTATTATCAAGCCCATCGATATAGGATGTACTTTGCATACAATTGAGTAAAGATTTAATAGGATTGACAACATCATCGTATTTAGGGAAAATCTGCAACACATTGTGATTATGATTAAGTGAAACTAATATCAAAATTATGACATAACTAAGATTTATTCCAGCCAATTGGAGATGTAGCATATAATATCATCTTGACAGCGTGTACACGAACGTACGCAAGACAATTTCACGTTAGGAATATGCCGTCTTGTACATTACGCAAAATCATTTATTACAAACCCCATAGTTGAGTGGAGTAAGTTGAATGATGTTATCGTGCTATCAATAAGTTTGTCGGGATACAAGAATCATATTAATCTGTCGATTAGGCGTCCGCAAAATCGATTATAGTATTATGGATCTAGGTGGGAAAATGTTTATTTGGCTCGGATGAGAATAGGATGCAATCTACTTAAACCTTGACGATAATGCGTAGACCAAGTGAGCCATCTTGGCATTATTGTGCATAACAACTTATCAGACTTATATTATTGTAAAATCAATTGCTCTACCTTTAATGATTCTGTGAAAATGTTATTTGGTACCTATACATATTTGAATCAAGACACCACCTGCTAGTCTTTTCGGAGATATTGTAGTTCTTTCTGTGGTTCACATATTTGGAATTTAACATTTCTGGGATTCAAAGCATATTGTGTCAAATGGAACGAAATAGTGCGACGTCAACTTAATTTACGTTATCGTACTCAGATATGGTTATTTGGACATTTCCTGGAAAAAACTCATATACGCTGTCAATTACATGTTAAAAATGCAGATATTAACGGGTTTCAACAAAATATAATAATAGGTACTAGCCCTAGGTCACGTGCCAAACACGGCACAACCAAGCTTTACTCTATTGTGTTAGTGGGTAAAAACAACAATGCATCAGAGCATTCACAGTGTTACAAACTAAATTTTAAGTTGGGCTATTACACTATAACCTGCATATAGTTGACAGTCCTTCGTATCAGTGTGGTTATCCACGAGAACCCTCAGCAGTATTTTTTAATTGTTCTATATATGCACCATTCAGACAATTATTATTAGAATCAATACATTTAACTGACCTTGACATTCGTGCAATGCTTTATGGTGACTTCATCCAGGAATTGACAGCAAACGAAATCCAGCTAAACGCAATCCACCAGTTTATGGGTGATACTAAAGTTTTAACTACGGTCGATAGCCCTACTTAAAATTTAGTTTGTAACACAGTGAATGCTGTGATGCATTGTTGTTGTTATGCACAATAATGCCAAGATGGCTCACTTGGTCTACGCATTATCGTCAAGGTACAAGTCTCGTATATATAATATTGTATAACCTTTGATTTGAGGGCATTTAGTCTTGGCGAAATAGGAGTACGGTCATCGGCATACTCGCGCGATCCGATAAACACAGTGCAAACACGGTAGCCAAAACTATTTTTCTTTAACAATAGAATGAATTATTCTTCAATATATACTATACATAATATTATATATATTACACCACCTTGTTTCTACTCCGCGTGACACATCGGAATACCGGGATTTGGATGAATCCTATGAGACACATAACTGTTGTCACATGTAGTCATCCAGAAGCAACCTAACAATAAGATCTGGCATTCTATGACCAATTAACAATTTATATAATTTATCATAGCGCACCCTATCAAAGGCATTAGACAAGTCTAAGAGAAAATTATATACATTTCTAACCTTTCTGGCGGAGTAATACACTGTTTCAATTAAGGCAGCTATATATATGGCGTAACTAATAGCACGGTTAGCCACAAGTCTATAACAGAAGGGTGTTTCATCTTTCACTCCGCCTCATTACCATTGGATGTCGCTCGACCCGTTTAGCCTACCTTGTTCACAAAATTGGCCGTAAAACATCAACATTTACATTTTGCAGTATAACCATGCAGAATTATTGGATAAGATGGAAAGCGAAATAGTTTTATCAGACTCGTTTATGATAAACGAACATATCCGCCATCACCATGAAATTCAGTGTGTATCAGAGTCTGTTATATAGAGTCTGATATATTCATATTAAATAAATCAGATTGGAATCAGACAGGTAAGAGGTCTACGGATTAAGTATGTTTATAAGTAAATTTTTATATTATTATTAGCTATTTGGGATAGACAGAGCGGAGTATCCAAGTAACAGTCTACACACCGTAATCTAAGTCAAAGGGGCCATGGTGGGTTAGCGACTCATTCAGAATTATTTATTGATGGATGCCAATTCATTCAATCATTCCTCAATTACAAGGTTTGGAGAAACCAACATGAACTTGGGAAGTAATTATATATTATGGATTATTATTATGTGTCATTGGATGGCTTCGATGTTTGTATTGCCGTTATTGGTGGCTAAACCCAATTAATAAACAAATAGCAACTTCAGCAACCAATCTGGAGGAAAAGTACATACGGATTACTCAGCTAACATCCTTAGGAATTGTGTTCTTTTATACGTTTACTATCCTGCCCCACAACAATAGTACCACTGAACTTTTATATTATAATGTGACATTTCGAAGCTACTTTATTAACTCGGCATCACACAGTCTATACCATTGTCTATTTTATGTAAACAGAATTGGCTAATAAGTGTGGTAAAACGTGGCTGTTTTACGGCAACTTTTGTGCACCAGGTAGGATCGACCTCCGAAGAAAATGAAGCGAAGTGAAAGAGGAAACAACCTTCTGACATAATTTGTCCGGGCTTTGAGCCCAGGTGCTATAGATAATAATAATAATAATAATAATAATGTATATTTAATGAAGCGCCCTTACTAGCAGGAGTCATTCAAATGCGCTGTACAAATAATATGTAATATAATAATACCCCAAATAATGTCTGTAAAAAAACCCTGTAATGATTTAAAAGATATTAATTATTTATCTGTGAAAGCGACCTTAAATAGATGTGTTTTTCGAAGAGATTTAAAATTTTCAAGAGACGACGCATTTCTAAGATTTGCCGGCAACCTATTCCACAAAGTGGGAGCTGCAACACTAAAAACACAATCACCATATGACTTGAGCTAAGACATTGGCACCTGCAATAGTAGTTGACTGGATGACCTGAGTTTTCGGGATGACTTTATAATGGAAACCAATTCACACAGGTATTCTGTCGCGATATCATTAATAGATTTATAAAAAATTTACAAAATTTTGAAATGGACACGCTGTCTAACGGGTAGCCAAGGTAGTTTTTGAAGAATTGGGGTGATCTGATCCTATTTTCTAGTATTTGTTACAATGCGAGCTGCACTATTCTGCATTCGCTGAAGGCGATTATTGTTATAATCAGATATGCCATATAACAGGGAGTTACAATAGTCTATACGAGATGTAACAAAGGCATGAACTACAGTTACAAGTGTTTCTTGTGTCAAGAATGCTTTTAAACAGTGGATGTTCTTAAGATGGAAGTAGACAGCTGGGCATACTGATGTGACATGTTCATGCTTGTTAATACATTGGTCAAAAATAACCTCTAGATTTTTTACTGACCCATTATGGGTAATTGAAGATGCACTCATATATAATGCTGTTATCTTTAGGGATTTAGCACAACGTGGTAATGCCAAATATATAATATTTGTTTTATTATCATTTAGTTTCATAAGATTTTGAGTCATCCATAGTCGAATATCAGCAATACAATGTTCTAAGTTATTCAAGGAAGAGGAGATATTTAACTCATTGTCAGGATTCAGTGATATATACATCAGTTTATCATCAGCATACAAGTGATATTTAACCCCATATCACTGCGCAATGATCCCAAGAGAACGGGTATACATTGTGAAAACAAGAAG
The DNA here is from genome assembly GCA_025642065.1 of Paralvinella palmiformis. Taxonomy (NCBI): domain Eukaryota; kingdom Metazoa; phylum Annelida; class Polychaeta; order Terebellida; family Alvinellidae; genus Paralvinella; species Paralvinella palmiformis. Next base: position 999,343 of record JAODUP010000029.1, read on the forward strand.
ACAAAGAACTCAACCCTGTGATACACCAGATAACAAAAACTGAATGTCTGATAAAATACCATGAATGGACAATCTCTGAGAGCGTTGTTCCAGATAGGATCTAAACCATTCAAGTACTTTACCTGACAAACCAAACATGTCTTTTAACATAGAGAAAAGTACATTATGGCCAACTCTATCAAATGCAGCAGACAGGTCCAGAAGAACAAGTATTACTGGCTTACCTTGATCAATTGACATCCTAATATTATATTTCACCCTCATTACTGTGACCACATTTATTGGCAGACTGTAATATTTGAAAATAACTGCGCTGTCATAACCTCAGATAAAGATGTAAGATTTGAAATAGTTCTGTAATTGTTTAGAATATCCCATTTCATAATGTTTTTTTTTTAATGGTTTCGAATGGTAGCTTTCATGGATCTTGGGAAGACACCCAGAGATAATGATGTATTAACTATATTTGTAACTGGGCTTATCAGAACATCCAGACAATCTTCCACAAGCCATGTATGGATAATGTCAACTGCACATAAATATTAGATGACCTTTTCAACAAATGTCTGATATCATTCTCTGTAAAAGGCTCAAATGTATCCATCATGGACATGCAGGACTGTTTTACCAATAGCTTACCCTCTAATAAGGTGCTGGAATAGAACTCATTATGTATATTTAATATTATTTGTCAGAAGAAGTTATTAAACAATGAGCCGTATCATTATCTGAGTTTATATTATTTGAGTATGGAAGTATTGGTCTTCTTGGCATTTCCTTTGTCTTTAAAGGTGCATGCTCATCTACAATGTCCCTTATTGTACTATAATAGAGATCCACCAGATGATACACATCATCTGGTGGATCCAATACCAGAGAAGAGGCTCTTAGATCAGCAAGAAAAGTCTCCTTGTCAATAGAAACAGATTATTTATGTAAAGATACATTACGTTTAATAAGGAAATGATCAGTCAGTATGGAAGACACTGACACACTCATAATCAAATTGTCATCATCACGGGAGATGTATATGTGTTCTTTCTTGGACATGCTGCCTGAGATTGGCAGATCTAAGATGTCCGCCAGTTGTTTGATATCTGCATTCCTCTGGCAGTCCCAATATATTTATTGAAATCACCTAAGATTAATAGATGACCACTGTTGGTAGCAAGAGAGTCAACCCACCCCGAAAATTCCTTGAAGAAATCTGCTGCTTTCAGGCCATTTTTCTTAGTGGGGTGTAATCGTAATATAATAGCTACACGAACCACCCCCCCCCCCCAGATACAAAAGTCAGTTGGTAATTTTCGAAAGATTTAGCCCGCAAGCCTTATTCATTTCCATGTTTTCAATATTATTATGTAACTTATGAACCGTAGTATTTAATATGTTGGAAGATTACTCTAAATGTAAATGATGTCGGGTGTTATAGATATAGTATTGTTTCGGGTATTATTATATTACATATTATTTGTACATCGCCTTTAAATGGCTCCTGCTAGTAAGGGTGTTTTATTAAATATATTATTATTATTAAATATATTATTATTATTATTATTATTATTATTATTATAGATAGTACATTTAGGATTGGAGTTTCCAAATTCCTTTAGATAGTGATTGTATTACAGACATTGGCAATTAATAGGATAATATTTTACTTGGTCGCAGAAGCTTTTCTGTTTAAAACATACATGTTACTATATCAGCCGGGAACTGGTCCATTTTCAATGATTGCACTTATCGTTGCCGTACACAGTTACAAACGTGTATGTCAAACAATCATGGATAGTCGGAGAATTTATTGCAATTGATGACACGATCGATGGCACCTTCGAGTAAACCTCTTACGGATATAACGAATTTCATACGTACAGTTTTGTATCGAAACGCCTTAGATTCGATTATTAAGAAAAGAAAAGTGGAATACAGATTCTACTAAAATGTTCGTCGGACTTATTCGTGGTCCTTATCCTAAAATGGAGTACACTTCTGATCCCAAATGATTGCAGGCTTCACGGAACACCGAGAGTTTTATATTGCATTATCCTTGTATAAGAAGAAGATAGTCTGACTCGTTTTTATCCATAAAAACAATTAAATAAGAAAACCCCATTTTTTATTTGATTTATTCTATACATTAACAAAAATACGTATAATAAACACTAAATACATTGATACCTTAAAAGACCAGGATGGCACAAGAAAGTGAAAACACTTATTTACTTTGTGGTCCTGAGATTAACTGGTAGCAATGTACATTTACGACCTAATGATGATTTGTAGTCGATGTGTATGTCAACAAGAAAAAGTAGACCAGATATTTATATCTTCGGAATAGGCTTTACAGTATTTATGTGTGTAGCTGTGTGGGTGGGGGTTTTCTTCCGTGCTGAAACTTGTTACATTGACAACTGTAAGATGAAATATGTACAAGAAGGGCTCGTTCAGAAATTCAAACGAAAGTACTTCCCATTCGCCTCCTCCTAATGACCTTAGATCATTAGATACACGATAGAATACCATTTCGTTCGCCAAAAGAAATACTTCTACGATGATACCTGTCTGCTAAAAGGTGGCTTTATCTTTACTTCAGTGAAAAAATCAACGAAACTACGAAAACAATATAAAACTGTTCGGGAAATTCTAAATGATACGAACAGTGTCACGTGTCAATATCACTTCATGTAGGTAAGTCAGTCAGTGAGTGAATGGGTGAGTCAATCAGTCAATCAGCTAGTTAGTCAGTAAGTTAGTCAGTCAGTAAATCAGTAAATCAGTCACTCGATCAGACAATCAATGACTTAGGTAGTCAATATTTATAATAATAGCAATGATGAACCAAATGGCAATTAGTTTACGTGGCTGGCAACCTCATGTTTAGATATGTTGATGCTCTGTGCCTTTTGCCTCTTTATATGTACCCTAACACACACACACACACACACACACACACACCACACACACATCCACACGCACGCACACATATTTAATATATATATATATATATATATATATTATATATATATATATATATATATATATATATATATATATATATATATATATACCAATTTAGTATAAGACAAATTGCCAGGGATCAATAATTTACTATTAAACTCTTTGTATAACACTTACTCTGATTTTTAGAATATCCCCACTATCACTCGCTCTTATTCTCTCTCTCTCTCTCTCTCTCTCTCTCTCTCTCTCTCTTTCTCCCTCTGCCCTTCATCCTTTATCTTAAAGGTCATTAACTATATTGCTATATCCATTTCTCTCTCTATCTATCTCATCTCTCTCTCTCTCTCTCTCTCTCTCTCTCTTCTCTCTCTCTCTCTCTCTCTCTCTCTCTCTTTCTCCCTCTGCCCCACCCCTTTATCTCTGTCTTTCCCTTTAACCACCTCACCCCTCTCTCTCTTTCTCTCCCTATCTCATTCTCTCCCTATCTCTCTCTCTCTCTCTCTCTCTCTCTCTCTTTTTTCTCCTCTGCCCCACCCCTTTATCTCTCTCTTTCCCTCTATCCACCTCACCCCTCTCTCTCTTTCTCTCCCTATCTCATTCTCTCCCTATCTCTCTCTCTCTCTCTCTCTCTCTCTCTCTGATAGAAAATATTTTCGTTGAAAATTAGAATCATTTTCAAGTAAAATAAATACAAATGATCATATCAAAAATAGACAATACTTTGCTATTATGAAGTTATTACTATTGAGAAGACCTGGCTTATTATGTTTGTGATTCGTGTTCCAGGAGCAAGTTGTTATTGTGCATTTACTATTGGAGTGTTTACATCCGGAATATTTGTCTTATTTATCGGTTAATTAAGCACCTTCTAATATATAATGAAATAAAAGGCATCTAAGTGGAGGAGATGGAATAATGGCGATCACAACAAACTAATATATATCTAGAATTGGCCTAATTTGCATGAAATCAAATAAAAAACATTATTTGTTATCAAATCAATATAAAATGACAGTCCCAATATAATATGTGGCATCCTCAGTTAAAACAATAAGTACTTAGAGCAACGTTACCGAAATTGGGTTATAAAATGTTGGAAAAAACGAATAGATAACGGTAATTATTGATTAACCGCCTATTGTTTATTTCGATAATAAGATAGTTTACTTATTTTCTCCACTGATTGGCTCATGACATTTTCCAGGTAGATATTTGGTACCCGATTGGTCATATACCAAAAGTGTAAACAAAGTGTAAACAAAATGTAAACAAGGCTGAGATACAACAAACCACACAATCTTTACTATTTTCGTGGCCTAACATTATGCCTGTGGCCAGCTTACCTACCGTATATTGTGCCTATAGACAATGTGTTTATGGACAATGTGGTCTAGCGGTAGCGTGTTGGACCACAGACCACTATCGCCCGTGTTCGAATCCCGGCGTGGTCATATCTGAAGGTTGTTTCGTCTTTCACTTCGCTTCATTACCGTTGGAGGTCGCTTGGCCCATTTTCTATTTTCACCGCCATCAAGACATTTACAAGAACGCACACGAGATGGCACTCTAGAATAAGTTCGTTTCGTTAATTGTTTGAGCAAAACTTTGGAGATATTGTATTTTGAATATTGGGATTTTTGGGAATTTTGTACGAACGTCTGATTAATGAATCAGAGATACCATAAAAAACGTAATAAATATTTATTTCTAGTGAGATTTCATTTTTGTCATACATATCGATATTTCATATTAGCGCGTATTCATACTCATGTATTAGCGATTCTTTCATGTACCTAAATTATGGAAGGAAATTATTATATTTAAGGTACCTGTATCGACAACTCTGTTATTAATTTAATATTTCTGAGAAATGGGAACCATATTTTACCCGCGGTTAGTCGCTGTCTGATTTGTTTACATATTTCCACAATGGGTAACACCTCAGTGAATTATTTAGTGTAAAAATACGTCTTTGATCTATAAATGTCTAATTGGCTAACATCAATGTAATAACAACAACATGGGACTTCTACAGTTGCTGTTCCTACTTTATGGAACTCACTCCCTGAACTTGTTAAGTCATCAAATAGCATAGTTTATTTACGTCACCAATTGAAAACTCGCCTTTTCAGACTTGCTTATCCTTCCTAAGATTTCTAAGTTTTCACTGCATCAGATCATTTGTTTATGAATTTCGAATCTTACCCTGACCATAAGTTTGGCTAACCACTCTACTAGGTGCGCGACTGAGCTCGATTCTTTTCGAGGATATTGACTCAATAGAAGCTTGATATTATTATTATTATTATTATTATTATTATTGTTATTTGTCTTATGAAATGTCGAAATCATATTACTTCATAGACACTATTGTGCCTAAGGTAAGATAAACCCATCAGTTAGGCTGTTTTATCTGAGCTATAATGTTCGTTGTTATACGGATCGGGTGCTAGATAGACTTACACGTTCAGGAATTTCCATGAACTTAGATGACCTTTACCTCAAATGACCTCATTTATTAGAAATACCTCTACTATGTTCCGTTTCTTTTTATATATATATAATCGCCTTTGGTTATTTAATGTTTCCCAGCGTACAACTCTAATAGATTTTAGTTGTTTTAAGCTCCAGACGTTATATCGACTTTAACTAATACGATTCCGAAGGTAACTTTGCTATCAATATATATGTCTA
>JAODUP010000029.1:1010000-1092500 GCA_025642065.1 Paralvinella palmiformis
ATGGGATATCGCTGATGGGTTGATCGTTAATGCGCATTTTAGTGTAAATTTTCAGATGAAAGGTCAGCAATGTGTTGGTCATAACATCGCAATTTTGTTTATATCACCAAGTACATCAATACGACTACATTTGGAATGACGTCATATCAAAATAAGTGAGTGAAATAAAATTAAAAGATTTCGGTGTAAAGGATTCCCATGTAGGTACATGTAACACACACACGTAACAATTTGCCGGTGCTTTTATCAATGTGTAGGACAGTTTTTAGCGCAGCTTTTTCATTAAAAACTCGTATAAACTTTTTATTTCGTAAATAACGACAAAGGAGAAACACCCTAAATATTAAAATATATATTTTTTCTATTAAGAAGGTTGCCTCTAATTTACCTGCAAGCAAATTAAACTAGGACCAACTCCATTAACCCCTTCAGCACTAGACAAATGTTTTTAAATATTCTAATAGATCTACACGTAAGCTTACCGTTGTTTAATGATTACAATGATAATATCATACAATCGTCACAATATTCGATTGTCCTGTGCCGTTTTTAATTTATTAAATGTAATATTTTTTAGCGCATTCGGCAGACCACTTTTCGGTTTGCACTTTCACCATGACAATACATCAAATAGTGTGTGCAGCTTTAACATGGTCCATGCATAAAATAAAATAAATTTGCTAAGGTGCTAGACGTCTCACTGTCTGCTATGTTTCCAAAATATGGATCGGGTTGTTCACTCTGAAATGTATCACCTTTTCATATTGACCTGTACGCTAGTTAGCCGTTAGCTTACACCTGAAATAAATTAAAAAAAGCCTCTCAAATTACTCAATACTCGGATGTGGATGAAGCACTAATATTAACCTACATCTACGGAATAAGATATAATCAGTTTATACAAGTGTGTGCACAAAATTATTTATAAGTGATTTGATAATAGAAGTGGGAACCAAACAGTAAGGTCATCATCTGATCATTCCCTTGGACATATTTTGATTTTCCCGGAGCATTGATTATCTCCCAAACAAGATGATTACCTTAACAGTTTTTCGTCACATCATTGACCTGCGACAGTCAATACAACGTCTAGCTCTATATATGTTAATAGAAACAATCAAAGCACTAATTGTCTATTGTATGAAGCCTTATTAGCACAAATTGGATACATTTGTCACCATGTGCTGATGGGTTTTTTTTTTTGTCCTGCTAACTGCCGCTAAAATACGCTTATGGTACGAAGTAAGGCTTCAGTTATTGGATGCGAGTGATGTTTTCTGTATTCACTGCGATACGAATGAAAATATTGATTTCACTCGGTAATAAGCCATCGTCCGAACCTGTCTACGTCTTTGAGCCTTTGATGACGCTATCTTTGACTACTTTGTGATGTTTCCTAATGTAAAAAAGTAATTAATGTCAGAACGAAAAAAGGGTGTTGCAATTGTGCGGATGATACTGACATCATTTTGAGTGGAATCGTAATAAACATACCACGTTCCAGCCAAATAAATAAGAAATGCACTAAACATGTTCATATCGTCTACCACTCTGACAAGACACCGGGTCGCAGCTAGTCTCTGGTAATATGGTTGACCACATATCTCTAGTGTCAACGTTCACATAATAGCTTATGTCCGAATATTACTTCACTTCAGCTTCTTATTTTGTTCACAAATTTGTAATAAAACACAGTGAATTTACACATTGAATTCTTAAGGAGATGATTATTAATAAACTTATACATACTATCATATATCAAATGTGTACAGCTATTTTGTATTGGTATTTTCCGTTCTGTATTACGAGTTTATGATTAGTGTACTTCACAAATATACTACGTTCATATTATACTCCGATTACACCAGAATATGAAGCATGGTAATATATTAATACATGGTATACTTATAACAGCCTTTAGGCAAATAAATCATTCATAATGTATTGGTAATCGAATTATAAGACTGTACTAAAAGAACAACGGTGATATATAGTCGATCTTCCAGAATCCTATTAAACTGAATGTTGCTGTTTTGCGATGCGAAGTGAAAAATGAAACAGCCATCTGAAATAGCTCGGCAGGGGTATGAACCTAGGTGCTATATATATGTGGCCAACCGCGCTACCAGTTAGGCCCCGGAGGTGCCACCGTTAAACCGAAATCTTGTTTAAACGTCCTTTATTAACACGAATATAAAATTTACACCTTGGTTCGAATTAATAACCAGTTCAACGCAACTTTTATAGATGTATATGTTATTCTGCTAAACATATCGTGTAAAATTTATTACAGTTAATCACAAGCCAGTTTCTTCCAAACTAAAATGGCGACTCTCTTTTGTTCTCGGTTTTTTCCTTTTGTCCATTATTACCAACTTTCTTTGTTTGAGTCTCTCTATTCATGTGTATTTTATTATGATTTATTTTACAGTTATAATAGTTAACGAACCATCTGATTAAGTAGTGTCGTGTCTATTGTCGCTCATTGTCTCCTCGGCCATGTTTTGGCTTTTAATTTACTAGACAATTGATATGGGACGCTCCAAATCTGATAGGAACTTAAATAGAACATTTACATTTAAGGTTTCTTCGTGATGTAATTACGTTAAGAGAGCTAAACATATAAGCTGAAGCCATACGCACAAGATGGCATGAGATATTCTGTTGCATCTGCAAAAACCGTAAAATGAGATATAAGAGATAGCTATTATCTATCTGTGAAAGCGACATTGAACAGGTGTGTTCTTAGAACAGTTTAAAACATTTCAAGAGACGACGCATTTCTAATATATGTCGGCCACCTATTCCACAAAGTGGGGGCTGCAACACCTAATTCACAATCACTATATGACTTGAGCCATGAGCGAAGACACTAGCACCTGCAATAATATTCTGTTGGACGACCTGAGATTTTGGGATCACATTCTAATGGACACCAATTCACGGAGGCATTCTGGCGCTAGAGTTATCCATAAAATCTTGAAATGGATACGCCGTTTAACAGGTAGCCAATGTAGTTTTTGAAGAATTGGGGTGATATGATCATATTTTCGACTATTTGTCACTATGCGAGATGCACTATTCTGAATTATCTGAAAGGCGATTGATGGTATATTCAGATATGCTATATAAGAGGGAGTTAACGTAGACTATACGAGATGTAATAGAAGCTTGGACAACAGTTACAAGTGTTTATTGTATCAAGAATGCTTTTAAACAGTGGATATTCTTAAGTTGGTAGTAGGTAGCTCAATATACTGATGTGACAAGTTCATATATGTTAATACACTGGTCAAAAATAACCTCTAGATTTTTTTACTGACCCATTAGGGTTAATTGAAGATGCACCCATATGTAATGCTGGTGTCTTTAGGGATTTTACACAATGTGGTGATGCCAAATATATAATATTTGTTTTATTATCATTTAGTTTTAGAAGATGTTTTGTCATCGATAGCCGAATATCAGCCATATAATGTTCTAAATTCTTCAAGGAAGAGGAGAAATTTAACTAATTGTCAGGATCCAGTGATATATACAGCTGTGTGTCATCAGCATACAAATGATATTGAAATCCATACGTTACAAGTGTTTGTTGTGTCAAGAATGCTTTTAAACAGTGGATGTTCTTAAGATGGTAGTAGGCAGCACGGCATACTGATGTGACATGTTCATGCATGTTAATACATTGGTAAAAATAACCCCTAGTTTTTTTACTGACCCTTTAGGGGAAATTGAAGATGCACCCATCTGTAATGCTGGTGTCTTTAGGGATTTAACACAATGTGGTGATGCCAAATATAAAATATTTGTTTTATTATCATTAAGTTTTAGAATATGTTTTGTCATCCACATTCAAATATCGGCAATGCAATGTTCTAAATTATTCAAGGAAGAGGAGATATTTAACTCATAGTCAGGATCCAGTGATATATACAGCTGTGTGTCATCAGCATACAAGTGATATTTAACCCAATATAGCTGCGCAATGATCCCAACAGGACGAGTATACATTGTGAAAACCAGAGGACCAAGAACTGAACTGTGGTACACCAGATAACAAAAACTGAATGTCAGATAAAACACCATGAATGGACACTCTCTGAGAGCGTTGTTTCAGATAAGATCGAAACTATTCAATTACTTTACCTGATAAACCAAACATGTCTTTTAACCTAGATAAAAGTACATCTATGGTCAGCTATATCAAATGCAGCAGACAGGTCCAGAAGGACAAGTATTACTGGCTTAACTTGAACAATTGACATCATAGTATAATTTTTCACCCGAGTGAAGGCAGACTGTAGTGATTCACTTAAGGTTATTATTGATTAAGTATTTGTTTAGATGGAAAGCAACTGCCTTTTCTATAACTTTAGATAAACAAATGTAAGATTTGGAAGAGTTCTATAATTGTTTAGAACATTACATTTCATATGTTTTTTTACTAATAGTTTTACAAGGGTAGCTTTCATGGATTTTGGAAAATACCCAGAGAAAATGATTTATTAACTATATTTGTAATTGGGCTTATCAGAACACACAAACAATCTTTCACAAGTCATGTGGGCATTGGGTCAACTCCACAGAAAGCATTAGATGACCTTTTCAACAACTGTCTGATATCAGTCTCTGTAAAAGGTTCAAATGTATCCATCATGGATATGCAGGACTGTTCTCCCAGCGGTTTCCCTATGATAAGGTGCTGGAAGGGAACCCACTATCTATATCTATTTCTTTTTACCAAAGAAGGACTGTTTGACTTTTATGTAATACTTTATTTACAACACTAAAAGCACTCCTTTTATTTCCTTTGGGTGCGTTGGTCGTTTTATTATAATATTCTGATTGAGCAGAGGCAAGGGAATTTTTAACTAAAATTTTACTGAACTTAAACATTTCATAATGAACACACAAACTGATCCTGATCCACAGCTGCTCACAATGCTTTCTATGCCTCTCTTTGCAGTTTGTATGTTCTTATTGTACCATGGAAACATTGGTCTGCTTGGTATTTCCTTTGTCCTTAAAAAGGTGCATTCTCATCTACAATGTTTCTGAATGTAGTATCATAGAGATCCACCAGATGATCCACATCATCCAGTGGATCCAATTCCAGAGAAGAGACTCGCAAATCAGCACGAAAAGCATCCTTGTCAATCGACTTATATTTTTTATATGAAATAACTTTAGCTGAAACAGTTTGTTTCTGTAAAGATATATTAATATTAATAAAGAAATGATCAGACAGTATCAAATTGTCATCATCACGGGAGATGACAAGATCTTGGATGTGACTATGTCTGTGTGTTCTTTCTTGGATATGCTGCCTGAGATTGGCAGATCTAAGGATGCCAGCCAGTTGTTTGGTAACTGTATTCCTCTGGCAATCCCAATGTATATTGAAATCACCTAAAATCATCAGATGACCACTGTTAGTAGCAAGAGAGTCAACAAATTCCAAAAATTCCTTGAAGAAATCTGCTGCTTTCAGGCCATTTTCATACTGGAGTATAATCGGTAGATAATAGCTACACGAACACTTATCGCCAGATACAAAAGTTAATTGGTAATTTTTTTTAAACTTAGCCTGAAAACGCAAATGGATTTCACACTTCAAAGAATCACGGAGAAGAATCTTATGAATCCGAGATGGATGATGGAATGACTATCCAGCTCAAGTCACATCACCAACAATTTTCTGGTCTGAAACATTACCAGTCAGCCAAGTCTCTGTAATGACAAGAGCATCAAGATTCATATCCTTAACAACATCATATATTTCATCAGATTTATTACAGATATACAAAGACCAATACTTACATTTTGTACAGCTGTGACATTATATGCTGCTATTGGCACATCTGCTTCGTATGTTTTCCACTACGTGGGCGCATCGCTAAACAAAAGCTATTGCCACCATAGGGTCGTAAAGCAAGCAACTGATCTCTAGTATAATTCATTATAATTATAGAAATAAAATAAGTGAAAATTAAAAATAAAACATACACAAGCAAACACCGAGTTCTTATGGGAAACACTGGAGTGGACGATAATATAGGGCGACAAATTATCAGTAAAAAAAAATATAAGAAATACAAAATAACTAAATATAATCAATTTATATTAATATAAATTAATTCTATATTACATAAAATGCGAAGTACACCAGTTTCAATGGTGTAACTTATTTAATAGCTATTCGAGAAATATTCCAGTGCGATTACATCGCGAGCCAGTTATACTTCCCGCCATATATCACATAGATGAGCCAGTTCTTTGGTTTATAGTGTGTGCTCATTGGTCAATATTCTCAGTCATATGACAAATATTGTTCGCTGATTGGCCGGAATTTGTATGTTTGAATTGAACGACAGACTGACAAGATCATGTTATGTCGAGCGTGACGTTGTTGATCATGTGATCAGTGATGGATTAAATACAGTTATAATTACGATTAACAAGGAATCAGAAGTGACGTATAAACTACATGATCAATATATGTATCAAGTGACATGAAACTACCATTTACTTTACATTGTAATTCATCCCCGACAACAACATTATAAAATGCCACCTAGCTGTCTTATTGAGGTGGACAGTGCACTAGTTGTACTACTTCGTACAACAAATCGAACTCAATGGATAATTGAGGAGGACATGTCACACTTTAATACTTTGAAATGTTTCAATTTTTTAATTTCGAATAATTAATACCATCATGATGCAATGTATTATACCTGTATATAATTTATTATGTGGTTAAATAAATCAATAGTTATCACTAACAATGGTTGCTTATTATCCCGACAATACACTATATGTATATTTACACTATTTTTGTCTTGTGTGATAGTGAATATATATATATATATATATATATATATATATATATATATATATATATATATATATATATATATATATATATATGTACACATACACCCACTCACTCAATCACACACACTCACACACACACACACACACACACACACACACACACACAGGCACTGACCAACACAAACACACACCTGCATACAAATATGAATAATGACATGTATATATATACTATAGCTTCTGAGCTTTTAAAATGTTCTTTATACCTATCTATACATATATACATTTTTATTAAAACTTTTTAATCATCATATTTTTACCAAATCCTGTATTCAGGTATTTGTGTGGGTATTTTGAAGTTTTTTTTCTATCTATGTCTATTATCTATCTGTATTATTATTGTCTATCTATCTATCTATCTATCTATCTATCTATCTATCTATCTATCTATCTATCTATCTATCTATCTATCTATCTATCTATCTATCTATATATATATATATATATATATATATATATATATCTATCTATATATCTATCTATCTATATATTATCTATCTATCTAACTATCTATCTATCTATCTATGTATATATCTAACTATCTATCTATCTATATATATATATATATATATATATATATATATATATATATATATTTCTATCTATCTATCTATCTATCTATCTATCTATCTATCTATCTATCTATCTATCTATATATATATCTATATATCTATATATCTATCTATCTATCTATCTATCTATCTATATCTATCTATCTATCTATCTATCTATCTTATATATCTATCTATCTATCTATCTATATCTATCTATCTATCTATCTATCTATCTATATATCTATCTAACTACCTATCTATCTATATACCTATCTATATATCTATATACTTCGATGTTAGCAATAATTAGTTACCATAACATTTATTTATCATATAGTTTATTTGTTTCAGTTGGTTGTGTTTGTTGAATTTTTGTGTTTTCTGTGTTTTTGTGTTTGCTGTGTTTGTTGTATTTGGGGGGCTGTTTATTTAGGTTTGTTCCCGTCAAAAAATGTTGTTACTAAGTTTGTTTGTTTATTTGTTCATCTGTTTGAAGTCAGAGTAACAGACTACCAGTTATTAATCTCATCTGAAGGTGCTATCAACAAAACGGATTTACAATGACGAGTTTAGTTACGTTGAATAGCCGCTAATTATATGGAAGGGACGAATTCCGTTTTTGTAATAGTCATTTTCCCACCAGATGGCAGGACGGATGTAGTTCACATTGATGTGGCTCCACCTATTGACGGTTGATAGAATTATGAGATACATGACCTCTTACGTGGAAATAGGGATCTGGATTCATGGATTCGTGGATTCTTTACTTGAGATCAGCCAATTAATCCGTGTGACTTGTGCTATCCACTTGTTGTGTTATAATTCACAAGGATCGCTTGAACATATTTATTTCCGAATGAAAATAGCTTTCATTTCGTTTTGAAACATTGATATTTCGGTAGTGAAAACTTGTTAGCGTGTTTTCGTTGTAGGTTAGTATTGATGTGCAGTGGTATTAGTAGCGGTAGTAGTAGTAATAGTAGTACTGTAGTAGTGGTGATAGCAGTAGCAGTGGGAGTAGTAATAGTGTATGTTGTTGTTGTTGTTGTTGTTGTTTCGTCCATACTTTCCTACTTTCTTTCATTCTTTCACAAAACAAAAGATAATTGTGAAATCCATCAGACGTATAGATCAGAAAGAGATTATCTCTTATGGTATTCATCTTCCTAAAAAGAAAATTCTCACCTTTTATTCCATAAATCATGGGCATAAAACAAAATTACGTTCGACGGAAAGTTCGTCTCTATCTGCGTCTTCAAGGTACTGTGGCCTAGATAAATTTATTATTAAAATAATTAATGTTCACGTTGTTGTTGCTACCGTTACTCTTAATGTTCACGTCGTTGTTGTCACTGTTACTCTTAATGTTCACGTCGTTGTTATCACTGTTACTCTTAATGTTCACGTCGTTGTTTGTCACTGTTACTCTTAATGTTCACGTCGTTGTTGTCACTGTTACTCTTAATGTTCACGTCGTTGTTATCACTGTTACTCTTCATGTTCACGTCGTTGTTGTCACTGTTACTCTTAATGTTCACGTCATTGTTGTCACTGTTACTCTTCATGTTCACCTCGTTGTTGCTACCGTTACTCTTAATGTTCACGTCGTTGTTGTCACTGTTACTCTTAATGTTCACGTCGTTGTTGTCACTGTTACTCTTAATGTTCACGTCATTGTTGTCACTGTTACTCTTCATGTTCACGTCGTTGTTGCTACCGTTACTCTTAATGTTCACGTCGTTGTTGTCACTGTTACTCTTAATGTTCACGTCGTTGTTGTCACTGTTACTCATGCTGTGGGTGATATTGTTTGAGTTACTCTTGTTATTAATACAAAACTAGTCACAAGTCTTAAAGAGTGATCATAAACATTCTCTAAATGTCGATATCAGCTTAATTCCACTTTCCCGAATGTCGTCGTCCCTATTTGATGTATATCTCAGAATAATTCCTTTAATATGTTCCTATCCACATCTTGGCTATAAAGGCTTGTCCAGAATACCTAACATAGGCATGTATGACGTGGCACACAATCTTAGGCGCTTCGCAGTATTATTATCCCTGACTCGGACCGGTTCCAATCCAGTACACAGCTCGCCATTGTGGTCGCGAAGCGTTACTCAAACACATCGCGTCCTGTCAGGTTCTCATTTTTATGGATGAGTGAACCTGTCACCACAAGACGGCATTGCATCTCTCGGAGCATCGAACCCACGACCCTTCGACTACGAGTCATACGCCCTTACTAACGACGATATCACGGCTCGACGGCTTCAGAATGGCTCAATTTACGTGACATGATGGATTACGGCAGAGCACAACAAAGACCCCCCCCCAAGATCATAGAGTCGAATTCAGGTGGTGATTGTGTTTATGACACTTGTCCTAGTGCGTCTTTCTTAGGCAATATGTTCCGAGTGTAACCTGTGCCGAATTTAAAGAATTCCAGTAAACATAACTCGACTAATTTACTGCCACCACTGCTACTACTATTACAACTGCTATTTATTATTATTATTATTATTATTATTATTATTATTATTATTATGCTACTACTATTACAACTGCTACTTGTATTATTATTATGGTTATTATTATTATTATTAGTAGTAGTAGTAGTAGTAGTACTGCTACTACTATTACAATTATTATTATTATTATTATTATTATTATTATATTATTACTACTACTACTACTATTACTATTACAATTGCTATTATTATTATTATTATTATTATTATTATTATTATTATTATTATTATTACTGCTATTACTACTACTACTACTACTACTATAGGCATACAATTTGGTAGGCTGATAAAAAGTAATCAAACATAAAAAGCTCAGTTACTATAACTACATACAGTGTGAATTATGTCAATAGGTAACATGTAAGGCTGTTATGCACAGTTTAATCAGATAAATATAATAAATTTATGTCACCAATTAGTGTTTTTTAACATTGCCGTAATTGCTACCGTCATAATGATAACACCTGCCAGATTAAATCATATGTTACAGCCTTTCAGGAAAAAAGCTTCTTAATCTAACAAAGAATTTATTACTAAAAAGCATCAACATCACATATTTTTGCGGCCTCTGGATGAATTAGTGGACATATTTGTAAATTATCAAACAGCTGTTGTTTGGAAGCAAACAAACCTGAAAACCGTGTCGGTTATATTATTTTTGTTGTCAGGTGGCTATTTATGGGAGTAATGAGCAGCCCGAAAATATGCCCTACATAGATTTCAACGTCAAGTCGTGAAAAATTTCCACATTTCGACAGATAATGAGTCGGAGGATAAAGTTATTTATTAACAAATGATGAAAAATAAGATTACTCTCCTTAGCCAGTATTATTGCTTTTTTGTGGTGTTCGATCATGCCTACCTACCTACTACTACTACTACTATTTATATCACCATACTACTACTAATACTATCACTACTACATTTACTACTACCCATTATACTTATTTATTTTTACAGGTGGCTATTTATGGGATAATGAGCAGCCGAAAATATGCCCTACATAGATTTCAACGTCAAGTCGTGAAAAATTTCCACATTTCGACAGATAATGAGTCGGAGGATAAAGTTATTTATTAACAAACATGGTAGCATATGATTACTCCCTGGGTGCCTCCCCAAGCCACTCACTTCGCCATTGCTTTTTTTGTATTCATCTCTACCTACTACTACTACTACTACTTCTACTACTACTACTACTACTACTACCACTACTACCACTACTACCTACTACTACTACTACTACTACTACTACTACTACTACTACTACTACTACTACTCTACACTACTACTACTACTACTACTACTACTTCTACTACTACTACTACTACTACTACTACTACTACTACTACTTCTACTACTACTACTACTACTACTACTACTACTACTACTACTACTACTACTACTACTACTACTACACTACTACTACTACTACTACTACTTCTTCTACATACCTACTACTTTATTACTACTATTACTACTACTACTATTACTACTACTTACTACTACTACTACTACTACTACTACTACTACTACTACTACTACTACTACTTCTACTACTACTACTACTACTACTACTACTACTACTACTACTACTACTACTAGTACTACTACTACTACTACTACTACTACTACTACTGATAATACAAAGATGATGGAGTAATATAAACGTGTTGGTAGAAGACATATTGGTTTCATTGTTACACTATAATGTCATAAAATCATTCATAATATATATTATTGCGAATTATTTATATTAAGATATACCCATTTAAATGTTTATAACAAATATCTCTAATTTGGCAATTCCCCGTTAAATATCCAACAGTTGTTGGACAATACCAAACGTAATGCCCCCAGGAAGGCCAATAGTGTCTGATTGTAATAGTGAATAAAAAAATGTATCATCTTTCATAGATAGCCACTTAAAACGATTTGCTATGGATCACCCTTCTTATATAAAAAACACATACGATTTTGTAGAAAAAATAAAAACATTGACTTTGCCTGATAATTGCTTGCTTATAACTTTAGATGTTGAAAGTATGTATACTAATATAGATCACACCAAGGGGTTGCAAGCGGTAAGGGACGTAATGAGAAATTATCCCATATATGATGATCCAATTATAGAACTTTTAGAATTATCTTTGAAGAGTAATGACTTTTTGTTTAATGATGAATGGTTCATCCAAAAAGTAGGCACTTCTATGGGTAAGGATTGGGCACCACACTACGCCGATATTTACATGGCAAAATTTGAGAAAGAGGCATTACTTAAATGTCCATTAAAACCTCATACCTACTTCTGGTATTTGGATGATATTTTCATAATATGGCCACATGGCAAGGATGCGTTCTCTGAGTTTCTAAATATTTTTAATACACATGAACCACCCATTAAATTTAAATCTTCTATCTGTATTGATTCGGTCAATTATTTAGATACCACTGTATTCAAAGACCCTAAAAACAATAATACCTTATTGACCAAGGTATTTTTTAAACCAACCGATATTCATCAGATGTTGCACAAACATTCTTTTCATCCCAAATATACCTTTAAAGGTTTATTAAGATCGCAAATTATACGATTTTTTAGAATATGTTCTAACGAAAAGGACTTTGATAAGGCATGGGGTATTCTTTTTCAAGCCTTGTGTAAAAGAAATTATTATAAAAGGTGGATGCGTGGTATTAAAGGCAAAACTGTTAGGGAATTGCAAATAAAACAACGTCGGTCAAATACCGGCATTCCAACTACCAGCCGTTGGGGTTCAAAACCATGCAATATTATGAACTGCATGATGTGTCATCTAATAAGTGATTGCTCAAATATTACGAGCACTGTCATCCAAAAAACATTTGGACATAATGGGAGATATAGATTGCTCTTCTTCAAACGTTATTTATGCTTATCAATGCTACTTCTGTAATAAACAATATGTTGGCGAAACTAGTACATCTCTTCGCATAAGAGCTAATGGCCACAGATTTACAATTGAAAGAAAACATCGACTTTCTTCTTTATATACACATTTAAAAGTGCACGCAGATAACTCTTCTCTGCCTGATTACAACCGTCCATCTCTCGGTGATTATATTTTAATACCGATTGAACAAATACACAGCTCAGGTTCTGATTGGCAGGACCGAATTAATAGACTAAAACGAGAAACCTTTTGGAGTGATACCCTGGGATCATTATATTAGAATCGGCCGAAAAAAAGTGACACTGTAGCTCTAATAATGCCATTTTCTAGAACAGGCAATATGTCTTCAAGAATAATAAATAAACATTTTAAGATATTTCAACCGAAGAGTTATTTAGAACACTATCAATATAGTATCATCACAGCTTACACTAAACATAAAAGCCTCTCGGGTTATTTAGTGTCAAGTAAGTTGAAATAAATACCTTAAAATAAATAGAATGTCTCCTGAAGCTCTGGAAAAGTTAATCACAAACACAACTTCAGTAAGGCGTCAATCGCCCGAAACACAAAAATCTCAACCCACCGTTACTATGTTTGTAAAGCAATGAGATATCTATATATCAATTGTCAAATGGGAAGCTACGACTAATTCATTTGAAGTACATTTAGGTTTATTTTCTTATTATGTTGGGCACTTTCATACCTGTACAAACATATAAATTCTATTCAATTATCGTTGGGATGTTTTCAAAACACCGGGTTACGTAAGTTCACAAGTAGAGCAAGTAGAACAAAGAGATTAAAATAGCACCCATCCTTTGTTAAAAAGAACTAAAGGATTAAGAGCGTGGCTTCCTATTGAAAATTGTGTATATAAACCTCGAGCAATATGGTAACGTTAGACCAGGCCAACATCTACTAGACCTATTAAATAGATCCGAGAGCATCATAATAAATGATCCCAAAGTTCCAACACCGGTTTACGGCTCTACACTGGATCTAGTCATCGTGTCCCCGCAGCTATTCTCAGCTACACACTGGCATCAAAATGAAAGTATCACCTCAGACCACATAGCGAACAGCATTGATATTGCCAGTGTATTTCATAAGGCTCCAGGAATCCATATACCACCCAGATGGATCACAGAAAAAGCAGATTGGGATCTCTTTGCGAAGAAATTAAGAAACTGTCCAGACCCGGATACCAATCCATCCCTCGACAAGCGCCTTCAATCACTACTACACGACGTAAACTCTGCAGCTACGGAAGCAATACCCATCTCAAGAACAAAGGCCACCCAGTCTACTCGTTCCTTCCTTCCTCCTGAAGCCAAAAAATGGACGAAACAAGTAAGCCAGCTCACCAAAATCTTCAAGGCCAACCCAACCGAACGAAATAGAGAAAAACTTCGTCTCTGCCAACAAGCAACCAAACGGCAGCTCTTCGACCTGAAGAAACAACAGTGGGACAAATGGTGCAACCAGCGTGCTGAAATGAGCACAACACAAATCTGGCGACAGATCAAAAAGATAAAAGGGCACGCCCCTACAGCTACAACTGTAAACCCAAAAGTTGAAGCCAACAGACTCGCTGACCATTTCACAACTAGAGCAGACCAGACCACTCTACCCAAGAGCATCATCACGGCCCTCAAAGAACAATTGCCACTAAGACAAGCGAAGTTAGCAGCAGCAAAAGAGAAATATCCAGACACAAACAGGCTGTTTACTTTCCACGAACTCGAAAATGTACTGCGAAGACACAGAACGACAGCACATGGAGAGGATGGCTTTACCTACACTTTCTACGCCAAAGCCCCACGCCTCTTCAAGAATCGAATTCTCGACCTGTTCAACCAATCCTGGATCGAAGGGAAACTACCTGAACAATGGAAGACGGCAATAGTCATCCCGATCGCCCAACCAGGAGGAAAAGGCCATCGCCCCATCTCCCTATTGTCCACCCTCTCAAAGATCATGGAGAGAATGATCCTAGCAAGACTCCAGTGGAAACTCCCGAAGACAAAACATATATTCGGTTTCGTCAAAGACAGAGCAACTATAGACGCCATCGTTCATTTAGCAACGAAGATCACAGCCAGAAAAGGCCCCAAAAGAAGAAAAGCAGTGTTCGTCGCTTTCATGGACCTGGACAAGGCATTCGAAGCGTTGATCATCTATCCATGCTGGACTCCCTCATCTCCTTGGGCATATCTGGGAGGATTATCATATGGATAGAGAACTTTCTAACAAACAGAAAGCTAAAAGTAAAGATACAAGGAACCATCTCCGACCCCCACGATCTCACAACTGGCTGTCCTCAGGGGTCAACAATATCCCCCACCATCTTCAACGCTCTCGTCGCCCAACTCCTGACTGTCACTCTACCAATATCCGTAGACATCCTTGCTTATGCTGACGACCTTGTTCTTATCTCACACGGAAGTAAACCAGCAGAGAAACCCCAAAAAGCCCTAAACGCAGTAGACAAAGCAGCTAATAACTTGGGCTTATACTTCTCTCCAGCTAAGACCAAGACCATGGTTTTCAACACAACTAGACAGCCTAAATTTATCCTCGGTCTACAACACCTAGAAATGGTCAACGACTATAGATATCTCGGGGTAACCATAGACAGAAGACTCAGCTTCATTCAACACGTAGCAGTCACAAAACGCAAAGTAAATTCCAGATTCAACATGATCAAGGCCATCAACAATCTGAAGATTGGCGTCAACACCAAGATGCTTATAAACCTGTATAAGTCCTTGATACAGTCAGTTATACTATACGCTGCGCCCGTCCTTCTACTGGCCTGTAGCACAGCGTTACAGAACTTGGAAAGAACACAACGAGCACCACTTCGCTACATATTGGGGCTACCCAACGAAACCAACTCCATCATGTTATATAGAGAATCCGGAATTCTGCCCCTCCGACTCTTAATAAAGAAGGAGACGGCCACATATCTCCTGAGAACTGCTACCAAACCCATTCAGACCGACATGATACAGCGTGTCCAAGAAGAAACACAAAAAGATCCCAGAGTCTTCAATGACGCATCATGGTCAATCAAGGCTGCCTGGCTTCAGAAAGAAATCGGGATACCTCCAGTCATCCCCCCAATGTCCAAGGAACGTGCTCCATGGTTAGAACCATCCATACAAGTAATCATACAGAATCCCATCCAGAAGAAAGTTGATCCAGAAGGCGCAGCAATAGAAGCAACAAAGAAAATTGCCTGCTTGAATGAAACCCGAACATCAACCATCAACATCTACACCGACGCCAGTTCCCAAGATAACGGAACTACAGCCTGGGCCTGCTTCATCAAAGAAAAAGACGAAGAGCTAAGAGGCAGAATCCCAAACCACACCCCGATCACCTTAGCCGAGCTGCACGCAATCAAAGCTGCACTAATATGGATATCGAGACGGACTATCCACGAAAGAGTCATCATCCACTCGGACTCTATGGGAGCACTAACCATCATCACCACAGCCAATTTCCACACCTACCCGGAAATCATCACAGAAATATACACCACGGCATCAGCCCTCAAGCAGCGTTGAATCCAAGTAATACTCCACTGGGTTCCAAGCCACATTAACCTTGAGGGCAACGACCGAGCCGATAAACTAGCTAACGAAGCCACGAGCCTAGACGTCATCGAATATGCCGAACATACCCCAGGCACATTCAACTATCTTGTTGACAGATTCATCTCCAATCGACTGGAATCGATCTACACAGACTACACATCAGCATCAAAGGATTGGTACCAGAAGACCACTGTAGTTGGACATAATATCCTCAACAACAGATTGGCCGATACCCAGCTCAGAAGACTGCGTTTCTGGGCTTACACAAGAAACTTCACCGGCCCGTCACCCCAAACACTATGCCGGCACTGTCAACAAGTGTACGATCCGGTACATTATCTGCTGAACTGCCCAGCCTACCCGAAGCACCGAAGATCACTTAAAGGTCATCTCCGCCCGGAAGACCACAAACTTCCAGACCGCCACCTAGCAGCATTGCTCATAAGGAAATCAACATTCCTACCAGACATCATAACTCCACTTCTCCAGAAAGATCCCTACATATACCAAGGACAAATCAGACCGCCCCTATGGACTAGTGGATAAGAGTTTGGGCCCCCGTACCCATAATCCGTGCTGTTCGGGAGGCCGGAGGTTCCCGGCCGCGACATTATAGTAGGAGGAGGTTTTAGTCCAACCAGGCAACTGGTAAGGTTTTTTCTCCTCCGAAATTGACTTCTATAGTAAACTGAGGTTCCACCATATTAAACATCCTAGTACGCCAATCGTCACAACAACAGAAGTCAACACCAGGTGGCTGGCCCAATAGGCGACAGCCAGGGGTTTCTACCCCAAACTTCAACAAGACAAGGTAACGTTAGACATTCTAGGCAACCTGATGAAGACTTGAATAGGTCGAAACCGGTCGTTGCTATTGGGTTGAGTCGTGTTATATCGCTGCTATTAGTATTAATCTGAATTTATTCTGATTTATGCTTATATTATTCATACATTATTCATACTGTGTATTAAAATTTTATTTCTCCATTTTAGGTTTAATCTTTCTTGGCCGTAGTGTTCGACACAAAGCCTGGTTTTGTTTTAATCATAGTTTCTTTTTTATATTTAGATTGTCCTCTTCTGGATTATTTTAGAAATTATTTTTCTTTCATTTTTCTCTAATTTTACCGGTAATTAATTATACTTGCAATTAATTTTTTTTAAATCAGTTTGGAGTTAATTGTTGTTTGAATGAAAGTATAACACCTGTGCCAGCGCCTTAATTATCTTTGTAAAACACACACACCCGCACACACACAAACACACACACACACACACACACACACACACACACACACAAACACACACAAACACACACACACACACACGTGCACAAACATGCACAAATCGTTGGAGGTGAGTGTGTCACTCTGACATAGTGGCTGGAGTAGCTGGTGGCGGCAGTTGTTCCTCAATAACATAATTTTCCTCATCCTCTTCATCTTGTTGACCATGCACTTTGAGGGCTAGCTCCTTCGTCCACCCACCACTAAGTGGTTTAGTTGTGTCTGTATTCTATCATGGTGAATATAATCCATTAGATGGTCATTGGTCAGCATTACATGGCCATGGATATCAGGTGGTGTTGGGAAGGGAAGAACGCTAGTTTTATATTACTCAGTTCAACTGTTGAATGGGCGTGACAAGTTCCAGAACTATCAAACTCTTGCGTTTTTGGAGGACAATATTGTTGTTAATTTTGTTCGGTCAGTCGATGAACAGTTCAGATGTCATCCGTTCTCTACGGTTGGCCTTGTAAGTCGTTGGGAATATTCTTGATTTTAAGTTACGGAAACAACGAGGCTTGGCTGACTTTCCACTGACAAACAAAGACATCAAGAAGTTGTTCCAGGTTTCATATTATACACTTACGGCTAGCCATAATCACATTGTCATAGTAAATATAGCTGTAGAGACAATTGTCACATGTGACACATTTTCAAAGGTAATAATACACCAAGAAATATTCTAGCAGAACAATCAAAACCTACTCAACGATCTACTTCACGACTTGCGCAATAATTTACTCCACCATTTACTCCAAACATCTGAAGAATCAAAGCTGTCCAGTCACAGGAAAGAATCATTTGATTAACATTGATTGCCAGTTGACAGGAGAAAAGCAGTAGCTTGACACAATATATATCTAGCTTGAAGACACACCGGTAGTTGAGTAATGTGCGAAAACACGCAAAATGACGCCATTACTATTGGTAAAACCCAACATGGCGTCGGATTTTCGGAAACGTTCGCGACAGGTTTTGTTTCATTGTTAGATTTTCTTTGTGTGCCTAGCTAATGGTTTGGAGTTACGGATGTTGACATTGTTGCCTATTTTCTATTTCTTGAAGACCCCAAATTAAAGCCGCGTGTTCATTGCACTCGAAAAAAACACATCGGGTATTGATAACGTGAAGATCATGTGACTAGTAAGGAGTATCTGTTACACGTTGAAAAATATAGACCTTTTAAAGATTAGTTTAATCTACAGTGAATGTTTTTTCATACACGTATTGAATTTTGGTTTCCTACTTTTTTATTTATGCAATTTATGGTCGTTTATGCAGGTCAGAAAGTCAACCTTTTAACACGATTTAGAGGTGGTTGGTCGCGTAACACAGGTGGTTGGTGGTCCGTTAATGGTCAAACACATGGGAGAGTCATCCATGCATGGAAAAGTGGTCGTATTCTGCAGGTGGTCGTTCGTTACAGTGGTCGCTCATAGCAACGACAATTGTAGATGTTTACTATTGCGAAAGAAGAAGACTATTTTAATTCCGTTGATTAAAAATGAGATAACATTGCGTTTTATTTTACTGCGGATATCACACAGACTAAAGAATATACACTAAATATATTATACATATCTATCAATCAGAAATGATATGTTTCTGACCGTTATATATGTTGCGATAATCAGAGAATAACAATTATTTTTGCATTTTAAATTAAGTTTCAGAATATCTTCCAGGCAAATGGCTATTATCTCTTGTTGAATGGTTATTTTACGAATGACTTATAATGTGATCTTTTAGGTTGAAACTATTTCCTAACAAACGTCGGAGCTCGGCTATTTTAGTATTTAGACATAGCAACTAACGTTTGTTCAATCGTATTTTGATATAATCATTTTTTTATAGAGTTAATGGAAGTCAGCATGTAATTGGATGTAATCAACTGACTTCTTAGAGTTAATGGAAGTCGGTATGTAATTTGATGTAATCAACTGACTTCTTAGAGTTAATGGAAGTCGCAAGCGGTAAGGGACGTAATGAGAAATTATCCCATATATGATGATCCAATCATAGAACTTTTAGAATTATCTTTGAAGAGTAATGACTTTTTGTTTAATGATGAATGGTTCATTAAAAAAGTAGGCACTTCTATGGGTAAGGATTGGGTACCACACTACGCCGATATTTACATGGCAAAATTTGAGAAAGAGGCATTACTTAAATGTCCATTAAAACCTCATACCTACTTCTGGTATTTGGATGATATTTTCATAATATGGCCACATGGCAAGGATGCGTTCTCTGAGTTTCTAAATATTTTTAATACACATGAACCACCCATTAAATTTAAATCTTCTATCTGTATTGATTTGGTCAATTATTTAGATACCACTGTATTCAAAGACCCTAAAAACAATAATACCTTATTGACCAAGGTATTTTTTAAACCAACCGATATTCATCAGATGTTGCACATTCTTTTCATCCCAAATATACCTTTAAAGGTTTATTAAGATCGCAAATTATACGATTTTTTTAGAATATGTTCTAACGAAAAGGACTTTGATAAGGCATGGGGTATTCTTTTTCAAGCCTTGTGTAAAAGAAATTATTATAAAAGGTGGATACGTGGTATTAAAGGCAAAACTGATAAGGAATTGCAAATAAAACAACGTCGGTCAAATACCGGCATTCCAACTACCAGCCGTTGGGGTTCAAAACCATGCAATATTATGAACTGCATGACGTGTCATCTAATAAGTGATTGCTCACATATTACGAGCACTGTCACCCAAAACACATTTGGCAGGATGGGAGATATAGAATGCACTTCTTCAAACGTTATTTATGCTTATCAATGCTACTTCTGTAATAAACAATATGTTGGCGAAACTAGTACATCTCTTCGCATAAGAGCTAATGGCCACAGATTTACAATTGAAAGAAAACATCGACTTTCTTCTTTATATACACATTTAAAAGTGCACGCAGATAACTCTTCTCTGCCTGGTTACAACCGTCCATCTCTCGGTGATTATATTTTAATACCGATTGAACAAATACACAGCTCAGGTTCTGATTGGCAGGACCGAATTAATAGACTAAAACGAGAAACCTTTTGGAGTGATACCCTGGGATCATTATATTAGAATCGGCCGAAAAAAAGTGACACTGTAGCTCTAATAATGCCATTTTCTAAAACAGGCAATATGTCTTCAAGAATAATAAATAAACATTTTAAGATACTTCACCCGAAGAGTTATTTAGAACACTATCGATATAGTATCATCACAGCTTACACTAAACATAAAAGCCTCTCGGGTTATTTAGTGTCAAGTAAGTTGAAATAAATACCTTAAAATAAATAGAATGTCTCCTGAAGCTCTGGAAAAGTTAATCACAAACACAACTTCAGTAAAGCGTCAATCGCCCGAAACACAAAAATCTCAACCCACCGTTACTATGTTTGTAAAGCAATGAGATATATATATATCAATTGTCAAATGGGAAGCTACGACTAATTCATTTGAAGTACATTTAGGTTTATTTTCTTATTATGTTGGGCACTTTCATACCTGTACAAACATATAAATTCTATTCAATTATCGTTGGGATGTTTTCAAAACACCGGGTTACGTAAGTTCACAAGTAGAACAGGTAGAACAAGTAGAGATGAAAATAGCACACCTTCCTTTGTTAAAAAGAACTAAAGGATTAAGTGCGTGGCTTCCTATTGAAAATTGTGTATATAAACCTCGAGCAATATGGTAACGTTAGACAGTGAGCTCCGGTGGCCTAGCGGTTAAGCACCCGACAGCTGGTGCCAACGGTCACAGGTTCGAACCCCGTAAGAGGTCGAAACTTTTCCAGGGATTAATTTCTCGGCTCATTACATCGTGGGTGGCTGACCACGTTAAATGGCGCTGCCGTCTCCACTGAATTATTTAAAATAAAGGGGGACGTTAAAAACCCCCTGATGACGTAAAACACTCTGGCAGTGACCACCCTCAGGGTATTTCGGCTCCATCTTTCCGTACTGCTCCCCTGTGAGTGGTGGGGGAGGCGGTTTCTCAACCACTACAACATTGAGGCTATGCTGATTAAGCGACAGCCTGGGGATTCTCCCCTAACAACAAAACCAAACCAACGTTAGACATTCTATGCAACCTGATGAAGACTTGAGTAGGTCGAAGCCGGTCGTTGCTATTGGGTTGAGTCGTGTTGTATCGCTGCTATTAGTATTAATCTGAATTTATTCTGATTTATGCTTATATTATTCATACATTATTCATACTGTGTATTAATATTTTATTTTTCCATTTTAGGCTTAATCTTTCTTTGTCGTAGTGTTCGGCACAAAGCCTGGTTTTGTTTAAATCATAGTTTCATTTTTGTATTTAGATTATCCTCTTCTGGATTATTTTAGAAATTAGTGTTTTCTTAGATTTTTCTCTAATTTTACCGGTAATTAATTATAATTGCAATTAAATATTTTTTTAAATCAGTTTGGAGTTATAATTGTTGTTTGAATGAAAGTAAAACACCTGTGCCAGCGCCTTAAATACACACACACACACACACACACACACACACACACACACACACACACACACACACACACACACACACACACACACACACACACACACACACACACACACACACACACACGTGTATCAAAATGAAATGTAAAAAGTTGAAGTATTTCGGATTTAATTATTTATAACTAGTTGATAACAAGGTGACGTCATATAAACGTCATTCATCTAGCTTGACAAAAGAGTACCATTTCGTTGTCTAAGAGACATCGTGTAGTAATGATACCATTTTCGTAATATGGATTTGTTTTAACTTTAGAAAGAAGGACAACAATAGTTTCTTATGATAAGCATGACGACCATAGTGACGTGAACAGCGTCTCGTGTAAATGTAGCGTTTGTTTAGACTAATTGGGTGAATTGTATTACATGAATTATCTTAAGTATTGATGGAAGGTGTCTGATTGACATTAAACATTAATGTGCATACTGAGTGAGTTAGTGATTGATTGATTGATTGAGTGAGTGAGCCATTGAGTGAGTGAGTGAGTGAGTGAGAGAGAGAGAAAGAGTCATTGAGTGAGTGAGTGAGTGAGTGAGTATGTAGGTTATTTAGTGCGTCAGTGAGTCAGTAAGTGAACTGTATTTCAAGACTACTGATAAGTGGTAGCTATTTATTCAATTGGTTTAATGAGACCACACACACAGACCCAGACACACACGCACATATAGACACACAGAGACACACATAGACACACACACACACACTTTACTTACTTTGCCAGCAATATTTATACCAGAATTCCCTAGCTAGTGTTTTATTTCAAACCGCACGCACGCATATACACATCACGAAAACCTGAGCCCACGCCTTTATTATATGTAAACATATATATATATATATATATATATATATATATATATATATATATATATATATATATATATATATATATATATAATGCAAATTGTGGTCATAGCAAATTTTAGGGGGGCTGGGAATTCATTTCGTTATAATGGTACTTCGTTTTATCACAACTTACAAATTAGCTACCAGCGCATGAGCGATAATTAATGAAAATAACCCTGTTTTCTTATTACACAGAACAAATGTGTTCCTAGTTTCTGCTTGGATGATGAAAACCAGCAATTTTTGTCATCTTTTATTTCCACACTTTATTTTTGGGAGCTCTGGCATCTTTAATCAACAAAATCAATGCAGCCTCAACATAATTGTCCTTTCCCCCCCCCCTTTAAGAGTGTCCGGGCTGGCGCGAAATTTCCCTATCGCTTTTCTAAAGTAATTCTTGTTCATAAACTACGTTGACAGTGTGCCACACCGAACACCATCTCCTTTAGAAATTTGAGTCTTACCTTTCACGTTTTTGTCAACTTCGTATAGAACTGGCAACTTTGTGTCAAGATAAGCTGGTTTACATTTGCCAGTCATTGCGATATTTAATTACTGATCGCTTGCTTGCTTTGTATTTCGAGTGAGAATCCTCAGGCTGTCGCTTATTCGACACAGTCTAATATGTATAATAAAGACCAACACATTTTCGATTACAACGAAACATCTCTAATTACATTTGTTTGCAGCTAAATAAAGTCATAGGGAGAAATTCTTCTTTGCTTAATATATTAACCCACCAGATGGCAGCACGAATATAAGCCATCCAGATGTGGGACTGCATATAAAGACTGTCAGTTTTATATTATTTACGTCTATTAAACAATGATTCTATTGTAAACAACATGTTGATTCTTTCGTTAATTAATATTATGGTCTAATTACATCACACACACTGGCTGATTTGATGGTGGGAAGTATGACTAGCTCTCGATGTGAAGGCACCGGAATATTTCTCGGATAGTTCAACTATTAGATAAGTTACACCAGTGAAACTGGCGTATTTTGCATATTATGTAGTATAGATTTATTTTATATTAATATAAATTGATTATATTTAGTTATTTTGTATTCTTGTATTTTCTTTTTAACTGATCACTTGTCGCCCTATATTATCGCCCACTCCAGTGTTTCCCATAAGAACTCGGTGTTTGCATGTGTGTTTTATTTTTAGTTTTCACTTATTTTATTTCTATAATTATAATGTATTATACTAGAGATCAGTTGCTTGCTTTACGACCCTATGGTGGGAATAGCATTTGTTTAGCGATGCGCCCACGTAATGGAAAACATCCAAAGTAGATTGGGTCTGATGCAAGTAATTTGATCACTGTGCCAATAACACCATATAATGGCACAGCTGTACAAAATGTAAGTATTGGTCTTATAATAAATCTGATGAAATATCTGTTAATATGTTGTTAAGGATATGGATCTTGATCCTCGTGTTATTACAGAGACTTGGCTGACTGGTAATGTTTCAGACCAGAAAATTGTTGGTGATGTGACTCCAGCTGGATAGTAATTCCATCATGCAGTTCAGATTCACAAGAAGGGTGGGGTAGTCGGCATTATTTCCTATGATTCATTGAAGTGTGAAATCCACTTACGTTTTCAGGCTAAGTCTTTTGAAAATTACCAACTGACATTTATATCTGGGGGGGGATAAGTGTTCGTGTAGCTATTATCTACCGATTACACCTCATTAAGAAAAGTGGCTTTAAAGCAGCAGATTTCTTCAAGGAATGTTCGGGATTTGTTGACTCACTTGCTACCAACAGTGGTCATCTGTGTATCTTAGGTGATTTCAATATACATTGGGATTGCCAGAGGAATGCAGATCCCAAACAACTTGCTAAAATTCTTACATCTGCCAATCTCAGACAGCATGTCCAAAAAAGAACACACAGACATGGTCACATGTTAGATCTTGTCATCTCCCGTGATGATGACAATTTGATTAAGGGTGTGTCTGTGTATTCCATGCTGTATGATCATTTCCTTGTTAACATTAATGTATCTTTACAGAAACAATCTGTTTCAGCTAAAGTTATTTCATATAGAAAATATAAGTCAATTTACAAGGAGGCTTTACTTGCTGATCTGCGAGTCTGGTATTAGATCCACCGGATGATGTTGATCATCTGGTGGATCTCTATGATAGTACATTGAGAGACATTGTAGATGAGCATGCACCTTTAAGGACAAAGGAAATGTCAACAGAACAATGCTTCCATGCTACAATAAGAACAAACAGGCTGCAAGGAGACACAGAAGGTATTGTGAGCGGCTGTGTTCATTTTGAAATGTTCAAGGTCAGTAAAATTCTAGTTAAGATTGCCCTTGCCTCTGCTAAATCTGAATATTATAATAAAAAGATAAAAGCACCCAAGGGAAATCAAAGGACTGTTTTCAGTGTTGTGAATAAAGTATTACATAAAAGTCAAATTGTCCTCCCAAATAATATCAACTCAGATAAAGATATAGCCCATTGTTTTAATAACTTCTTCTGTCAAAACATATTAAATATACATAGTGGGTTCCATTCCTGGAACGCATCACAGGGTAAAATTATAGTATGATGTCAATTGATCAAGATAAGCCAGTAACACTTGTTCTTCTGGACCTATTTGATACAGTTGACCATAATGTACTTTTCTCTAGGTTAAAAGACATATTTGGTTTATCAGGTAGAGTACTTGAATGGTTTAGATCCTATCTGGAACAATGCTCCCAGAGAGTGTCTGTTCATCGTATTTGATCTGACATTCAGTTTTTGTTATCTGGTGTACCACAGGGTTCAGTTCTTGGTCCTCTGGTTTTCACAATGTATACCCGCCCTCTTGGGATCATTGCGCAGCGATATGGGGTTAAATATCACTTGTATGCTGATGACACACAGCTGTATATATCGCTGGATCCTGACAATGAGTTAAATGTCTCCTCTTCCTTGGAGAATTTAGAACATTGCATTGCCGATATTCGAATGTGGATGACAAAACATCTTCTAAAACTAAATGATAATAAAACAAATATTTTATGTTTGGCATCACCACATTGTGTTAAATCCCTAAGGACAACAACATTACAGATGGGTGCATCTTCGATTTCCCCTAAAGGGTCAGTAAAAAAACTAGGGGTTATTTTTACAAAAGTATTAACATGCATGAACATGTCAC
Organism: Paralvinella palmiformis; assembly: GCA_025642065.1. NCBI lineage: Eukaryota > Metazoa > Annelida > Polychaeta > Terebellida > Alvinellidae > Paralvinella > Paralvinella palmiformis. The sequence continues at coordinate 1,036,383 of JAODUP010000029.1, forward strand.
ATCTGTATTCCGAGCTGCCTACTTCCATCTTAAGAACATCCACTGTTTAAAAACATTCTTGACACAAGAATCACTTGTAACTGTAGTTCATGCCTTTGTTACATCTCGTATAAACTATTGTAACTCCCTGTTATGTGGCATATCTGATTATAACATTAATCGCCTTCAGCGAATTCAGAATAGTGCAGCTCGCATTGTAACAAATACTAGAAAATATGATCATATCACTCCAATTCTTCAAAAATTACATTAGCTACCTGTCAGACAGTCGTTGCGTCGTCTCTTGAAAATTTAAGTCTCTTCTAAAAACAAACCTATTTAAGGTCGCTTTCACAGATAAATAATTATTATCTTTTAAATAATTACAGGGTTTTTGCAGACATTATTTGGGGTATTATTATATTACATATTATTTGTACATTGCCTTTAAATGGCTCCTGCTAGTAAGGGCGCTTTATTAAATATACATTATTATTACTGGCTTTAACTGTCTTTTCATAGAGCTGGCGCTTTGTTAACTTTGTTAATAGCAACATTATCGTTGCTATTCGTTCTACTGCTATATATATTGTTGCTGCTACTGTTGGTGATGTTATTGTTTGTGTTACTATTTCTAATTAGTTACAGATAAATATCAGTCTTAGTGAGTAACCATACACGTTCATAAACCGACAGGATAACGTGATACTGTCCCAAACGTCTTCTATAATAGACATATATCTCAATATAATTCTTTTTGTATTTCCTGGTCCACCTCTGAAAGACAAACACCTGTCTAGAATACCCGACGGGCGATTGTCTGACGTCACACTTAATCTACTATTTCTCTCGATGGTCTGAAGAGAGGGGATTCCGTATAAATACCAAGAGTGTCTTAATTGCCGGAGGATAAAAAAAAGGAAAACTATTATTAATAATAACCACCTGCTCAGAATATGAAGCAATCCATTAAACCTTTGCAGAGAGCATAATAGCGGCGTGTTGAGTAATGTCAACCCACAATTACAACGCATGAAGTCTAACGCCGCTTTTTCAAATTATTCACGATCAACAAAGGTTGGCATCTGAGCGGTTGATTATTAAATCAGATTCAAGCTTCAAGCTAATAGTCATTCCTGTGAGTATATATTATATATATATATATATATATATATATATATATATATATATATGTGTGTGTATATATGTGTGTGTGTGTGTTTTAGGGTACATAGTAAGAGGCAACAGGCAAAGAGCATCAACATACCTAAACATCCTTCGAAACCTACCTCCATAAATCTAAATACAACTATACACACATTAATCTAAAATGTTCCATACCTCCACATATTGATAAATGTGTGCGTGTACCTAAGCATGTGTCTGGTCTATTCATCAGCCTGTGGGAACCAGCTAATTCGCTTTTCGTACGCGACAAATATGTCACGCCCACAGGAAAGCGGCTACATGCAGGCTACGTACAAAAAGCGGAAGCACGTAAACATACCATTTGATACCACAGCTCGCAACAAACAACACGTGCGTGTGGTTCAATGATGACTTGCTACATACATATCAAACTATTTTGACACCACAGTTTACATTCAACAGTAATTTTCTGTGGTCCAAAAGAAACCTGTATATAAAACATTTCGACACCTCAGATGCTGATCTCAGCTTTATTCTGCCTATATGAACCATGTATCAATACACGTCCGACTGGTCTGGCGTCGAAGTTCTTCTCTAACCTAAGTGAAAATTCAAGCCCTATATATAGCCTCAGCGTGTTAACAAACATTACAGTTTGTTCATAACAAAGAGAATGTACACTAACTTAGTATGGACTCACTGAAGCGATTTAACTAAAATAAAAACGAAGTAGCAATACTGCACAATGGATTATTACTGGACTGGAACGAAATATCGTCTCAAACCTGAGTAAATACTATGATTTACTCGAACCTAACAGCTAACCCTCATACGTTTCCGTTCATCACTAAGGGAACGTTCATTCACGCTTAATTATATTAGTATATGCAGTTAGGTGTGGTGGGATCTAAATTAAAGCGCCTATCCACTTGATCTATTTGACCCATGGTCGAGAAGAGCGGATTTCAGGCAGATCTCCGATACTGCGAATGACACGTCGGGATTATAATAGCTATACATTTAACAAATTTCCTATATCAGTGTAATATAATTACTCATAATATGGGAAAAAACTCTGTCCGCAGCTTAATACCCATTGAGATGCCTGCCTGCCGGAGTAACAAACGACTCCAGGAGTATAAATCCATCAAGCAGCATTGTATGAATTAATAGGTCGTTTCGCCAGACCACATAAGAGGACAACAATATATATTCTGCATTATACATAACAAAGCTAATAAACTCAAACATGTTGTAATAACGACTTAACGTTCTTACATTGGTGTAATAAGGAATCTGGATGGAAATAGATAAGATGTCTGGCACGGGCAATATGCGTTTTAGGGTATATATAAAGAGGCAACAGGCACAGAGCATCAACATATCTAAACATCCTTCGAGACCTACCTCCATAAATCCAAATACAACTATACATACATTAATCTAAAATAAAATGTTCCATACCTCCACATATTGATAGAGGTGTGCGTATACCTAAGCATGTGTCTGGTCTACTCATCAGTGTGTTTGTGTGTGTGTTTGTGTGTGTAGTTGTAGCAATACAGGTATTTATTCTTAACACATATAAATGGCCATTCACAAGCAAACCTATGCCTAATTATGTACCCCAAACTGACACTTCCATCTGAGATGACAGAAAGTAATGGTTAACAAAGGTAACTCAAACCTGTACAGATATTCACCTCCACCATCGACACATGTTAAATATCACAGACACAGGAGGATCATTTATTATGATACAGGTTTAATAACTCTTCAACTCAACTTGATGTTGTATATTTTTAGACATTACTAATACAAGCAGAAATTATTATTATTATTATTTTTATTATTATTATTATTATTATTATTATTACTGCTCATTATAATGTTATATTTGTTAATATTTCAACGATCATTACTATTATTCTAACTTTCACTGATACTACTAGTACTACAGCAACAAAAACAACAAAAGGTGTTAATCCTAATTGTATTTTTACCTCCACTTATACAACAAGATCAACAGCAAGAAGACAAATAACAACTACAGTTACTATTACTATTTACAACAATAAGTACTATTACTTCTAATGCTATTAGTCTCACTTCTACTATTAGTAGTACTTCTTTGGTGATACCTTAAGCGCTATACATACTTCTACTACGCAACTACTACTATTACTACTACTAATACTACTAATACTACTATTACTACTACCACTACTACTACTACTACTACTACTACTACAGCTGCTGCTGCTGCTCCTACTGATACTAATACCCTTGGTAATAAACTATATAAAGATAAGACACTGTAGTTGCAGCAGTAGTTACAGTATTAGTAGTAGTAATAGTAATCGTAGCAGTTGTAGTAGTACTGCTACTAGGAGTAGTAAAATTAGTAGTACTAGTTGTAGTAGTTGCAGTATTAACATTAATAGACATTGGTTTATTACATACAAAAAGACAAATATTCACATTTTGCTAGAACATCATCTTGTTGCAGTTTTATATCTAGGCTCAGATTTATGCTTATACCAAGAAGAAACTTTGGGATATCATCTAGTCGCTCGTCATGTTCTTGCTAACCAATTTCATTAACCGATTACCTCATCCTTTGGGTGATATCAGATGGTTTGCTCCAATTTTCCGAACTGCTCAACTACCGCTGACGAAATCGCCTTCGGGCACATTTATTTCATTTGAAAAGATACTAACTGTGAGATAACGAATTCGTAGCACACGATCCTAAGTGAAGTTACACTGGCAACACTATTCTAGTAGTCAGTGTCATGGAGCCAAGGAATATGATAGTAATTCGGAAACTCAAACTTTGACGATTACGTCAGCTGGGACCAAGAACAGGAATAGAGCGCCTGGAAGGTCATGATAGTCGTACACGATTAACTAACATAACATCACACAAGGACCAGGGACAAGGAATTAATATTACCTTAGATAGTGTAACATATACACCGAAAATATTATGACAACATCTCTGTTCTTGATGATATGCAATACACTTCGTCTCGATACTTCTAGCTCAGTAATATTCATGTTCAAATCAAATTAATTAATTTCCAAAATGCTACCCAAATGTTTCGTTGTTTCTCATCCGACGGCTCACTTAGGCCTTTCCGCAGAATATCATCATCGTAAACCGAACTATCACTGAATATATGAACTCACTCAAAAATGGGCATTTCGGCAGGTGCTTAACAAAACTATGACAATTGTCCAATATCTGAATATGCAGGACTAAAAGGTGGTTTTATTATCTCGGAATACCAAACCCGACTGATAAGGCTATTGATTATTAAAATAATGTTTACTATGGTACGACTCGGGTTTCCTAATTAAATACTCCCCATTACTGGTAGAATGGTCTTGCCACCGAATTAATAGCCGCCATAAAATGATGGCGCATTATCAGGTTGCCTCGTTTCCGTTTGCGGTCAAACTTCAAAGGAATTACGTGGCGTGTATGCGGAATATTTCAATGGCTGGAAAATAAGATTTCTATGAAAGAATTAGTTAATTTAAGCTATGAATTTCTAGATTAATGAATAGCTGGTCTAAAGAGTAGGGAATAGTAAATCTTGGAAAGAATATTAGTCATCAAAGCTTCGTACGAATGGATAAAACATATTGATCCACTGGCTGTCCTTATCTGACTTTCTGACCACGTATTGTTTACACTAAATGTTACGAATGATTAATGTTAATTTGAGTAGTTTTCAGTAGTTTTTAGTAGCAACCGTTTTCTCTCAATAATGTTATACATCTGATAGTTTAGTTTATGATAACACGCGGCATCACTAAAATAGTACCCTTTAGGCGTATTCAATTTTGTGTCTTAGCTAAATTGTATTAACCCTCTTCGTGGTTTATTTAATTGGGCAGGGGAAAGACCTATTGGTGAATAATTGTACACGTATTCTCAGTCAACGCCGATTTGTATGTGACAGATATGTCAACATAGTAATAGACCGATGTAGGCGAAATGCTATCAACTGCGGTCTCGAGTTAGATACAATTATGGCGCCCGCTGTTGATGAGGAGATGGCAACTTTTCAAAATAAAGTTATTTCATATTACACGGAGACTGAGACTAGCATTTCCAAAGGATTTAACATATCAGGATATGAACCAAAGATTTAGCGGACCGATATTACCACATTATTGACGCAGCTAAGGCTTCGTTATTCGTGTTTATTGCCTGGATTTCAAAGGATTAAATAAATGATTCTAAACTTTAAATTTAAGCAGAATCTAAATTGATTTTAATGAAGAGTTTTACTATTTAATGTAGATATAAAGGACAATTTGCAAGCGTTGGAAATATTATTTTTACTTCTACCTGTGAACCAATCATATATGTATCACCTGTATATTAATAATTATAAAAAAAATTATATTAGAATATTAACACCCTTGACATGTATACGTAGTGAATATTGTACGAACGGCAGATTCAGAGAATAAAATAGTGTACTTTCAATACAATATATCATGCATAAATACCAATGTTACAGTAATAGGAATCACCCACTGAATTATAATCTATGCGATCATTGATTTTATGTATTCACATCGTCATATCACATGGCAAAGGCTCTAGAAACAAATACATTTGAACTAGACAGGCTGGACCACGACAGCCATGCAAACTGTGCTGAGGGTTAGTTAGTTTAGTGCCATATATCTATTGGGTGAAAATGGTACTATTCCAATTAAATGCAAAATTATGACCTGGAGATCACATACCTTTAATTGACTATGAATAAAATTCAAATATAGCTCGTAACTAGCCTTTATAAAGCTTTCCAGTAAGACCTTTATCGGCAACTACACGGATAAATCGTCGGTGATTCTTAGTGTTCTAATCCGAAGCGGTGGTGTGAAATTCAATATTATAAAGGATCCCAGCCCCCCTGTGTTTTAGTTAGCGGAGGTGATACCACACGCTGGTATTGGGTTCTCTATTAGCTCTCTCCATACTGATTTGCTCTCCCATCATTCGTAATCCTCGCATTATCATAAAGAGTTTTCGAGATGTAAAACATATTCGATGAGGAACCAGTTGATGGAGATCACATTTTATTAAAATTTCCCTTCCGAGACTCACTACTTGTTATCAACCAATCTCTAACACCTATATCGCCTTCGATAAGGAAACAAAATTCATTGGAGACATTGATTAATAGTTAAATACAAATTAATTACGGTGTCACATCGAACTAAAGTGTTCATTTATTAATATCATAATCAGTGAAAAACTTTTTTTTCATTACATCATCAATGACGTACGTCTTAGTATAAGATTACATAGTGTGTCCATGTTGTTGTCCGTCAATCTTCACGTTAAGACGTCACCCAAGAATCGTTCTGGAAACTGATTTAGCAATTGTTTTCTTTCATATTGTCCAACAGAAGAGCGGAAATTGCGTGCCTGATAACCAGAATGTTTTTAGCGAGAATGCCCATTGATAACTAGGACCCATATTCGGTCTTCCATCAATTACGATTATTACAAACAGTGTCGTATGGCCTCCCTTAAAGGGATAATTAATTCCACCTACCCGGCTAACGCAATGTCTTTAACACAAAGATGTATTGATCGGCATTCTGTGCAGGAAATTAATATTAATAATATGATTAATATCCCGGATCGTTGTGCGCGACTTAAGAGATTATTCGTGTTTACACGGAACTCCCATTCCTTCGCCGACGAAGGTAAATAGAATGTTGCATGCAGTGTCATATATGCTTCTTTCGTGTATTATGGGCAGGTCTTTAGTGGCGAGGTGTGGATATAGTAATATTAGAATAATTATTCTTGGGTCTATTTCAAATATGGAAGAAGTTGCTGTTTTGCCGCCACATGTGTGCGCAACTTAGGCTTAATGGGCCGAACGACCTCCAAATTTAATGAGGCGAAGTGAAAGATGAAACACCCCTCAGAAATAGTCTGGCCACAGTTTGAACCCGGATGCTCTAGATCTGTGCTCAACCGCGCCACCAGTTAGGCCATGGAGGCTCCCTGTATTTCAAATATGGAAGACGACTTTTGAGAGATTAGAGTCAGTGTTATCTTTGACAATTTGAGAATATTCATGGTTATTAGCTAACTAGAAAAGAAACCAAAAACAACAATCAAATTATCAACAATGACAACATTAATAGCCAAAGGAGAAGCAGGAACAACAATAATCATAATAATCAATGTAATGATAAATTTGATTATGTGCCATTGCCATTAGAAGGCATGAGAAAACAATCTTTGATAAAACGATATGAAGTGCAGTTATAATATAATTAAACCTCTTTGTTCAACATTGAACGTTATGAAATATTACTTAGAAAGACGAGTTAGACAAATAACTACTCCTGGTACAGGTTTTACCTGCTGAACAACTATCACGTGATCTATTGTGAAGATACAGCTTCCAGCAAAAAGTTGATATATAAAAAGGAATTAAATTGACAAGGATGAAAATGAAGAGTGAAGTATGTTGTTACTTGAGTTTTTGTCAATTTACATGGAACACCGGGTGAGGAAGGAAGCTTAATTTGAAGTATAACGTGCATTTTTGGAAATATAATTGAAATAACCAAAATAAGCTCATTGTGTAAGTTGTGTACAAGGTTAATAGAACGATAAGTCCAATGGTGTTTAAATGTATACTTAAAATGTAATCATAGCTGGATTTATGTTACAGATGAAAGGAAGGATTAAAGGGATTGTCTCTTAAACGTTGCCGCTTATTTTATGAGATCATTCGGAGATGGGTGGCCAAAATTAGTCCAATTTTAGAAGTCAATCGAATCACCTTAAAGGCCAATATCCACTGTTAAGTGGATATGACCTGAGAGAGAGAGGAAGACGAGGTATTATACTCTGTAAGCCTCTGTGTAAGAGGTGTGTTTGTGTGAGCGCGTGAAGCTAAACAGCACAACTAAAATCACAACACACGTACACACGCATTCACACACGCCAACACATATACAGGCACGCACGCACACACGAATACACACACATATAAATATATGCATATATATATATATATATATATATATATATATATATATATATATATATATATATATATATATATATATATATATCAGAAAGTGAGTGACTTAGTGAATGAGGGAATCAGAGAGCCACCTTGCAAGGGAAGTACGTGAATCATGAACTCATCAATAACAAAATATAATCAGATGTATTCCCTTACGCATTAAAAAAACAAAAAACAATGGATTATGACCAACGAACCTTTTAATAAAACCGATTAAATTATCTGGAATGGGTATACCAAGTTAAAGTATCTCGTAAGTAACATAGACTACTGCAATCTGATTCATCTGGTTATTATTACATTAAGACTACTGGAATGTTTAGTTTGATTGTTTGTGTTCTGTAGATTATTTATATAATATCTATACTTTATGCTCTTAATAAACATTTTAAAGTGTAGAAATAAAATTTTAATGTTTACTAGTTTATTATTCCCGAGCAATGTATTCCAGTACTAAATCTCAATATGGAAGGACACCTGGGACTGCTAAACGAATGGCCCCTTAAGCGGCCCGCACCCAAACCACCAACAGAAGAGTACAGACCTAGTAGAGGATTAGTGTAGAATCAGAGCCTTGGACTCTCTTACTGATGGTCCAAGATGTGTAAAGATTGCTGGGGCTGACAGTGTCGTACTTACAGTGGCTGAGAATTCGCATGCTGCAAGAAATGGAGGTCTTCTCAGGGAGACAAAGTACACATTTAGGCAAGCCTTTGATGAGTTGTGCTCTTCCTTTGGCTGAGGAGGTGCTACATGGGAAAAATGCATTGTTCTTTGCCTATGGTATCACATATTCTGGTAAGACCTACACGATGATGGGTGAGTCACGTGACCCAGGTATTTTGCCAAGATGTCTGGATGCTATCTTCAAAAACATGGGAGAACTTCAAGCCAAACATTATGTGTGTTTAAACCAGACAAGATGAATGGCTTTGAAGTACAGAGCGATGCTGATTCCATGTTGGAAAGGCAAGAGAGGGATGTTTTGTCCAAATTGAATAAAAACAATGCCAAATCACCTAGCTCAAGGTATCCTTACACTGGTTTGAAGTTGTTTTCCCCAAAAAAAGAATATGGAAAGAAACGTATCCATGTTTTACTCTAATTATAAACAATCTGAATTTCATCCAAAAAGACATAAAGCAGATACAAAGAATGTTGCCCATGGTTAATGTATTTTTTTTATCATCATGATTTTTTCTCTGTCTATTGTTATGCATTTATTTCTCTTATTGTGTAGACATGCTGCTGGCTTTATTAACAGGTAATGTGTTAGATTTGGTTGTTTTCAAGACGTTTTCGTTTTGTTTATAGAATTTTTAGTTTCTTAATTTGTGTTTATCATTGGTTGGTGTGAGGTGTTTGTATATTTTGGTGATGGGTGAAGATTGTGTATTTTTGATGGTGCAGACTTTAAAACAATTATTGTTTGTATATAGAACTTGTGTGTGGGAATTCTTTTCTGCAGTGTAATTGACAATATTTTTTTTGTTTAATCCATGATATTTATATTATAGATGCATGCATTTTTAAAATTGTAGCTTTGCTTTAATCATTGTGTGATTTATCACGATGATAAAATCTGAAACTTTTATGTAATGTGGAGAATATTATACATTATCTTATAAAAAAAAACCACTATCCTAATTTGTTAGAATTTACATTAGACATGAAATATCCTGGTAATGATAGAGTATTTAGAAAACTGTAGTTTGAGCAGAATTAATGTAACTCAAACTAACTTTGTGTGACGTGGTGTGATTCACACCTATTTAAGGTCACTTTCACAGATAAATAATTAATATCTTTTAAATCATTACAGGGTTTTTACAGACATATTATTTGGGGTATTATTATATTAAATATTATTTGTACAACGCCTTTGAGTGGCTCCTGCTAGTAAGGGCGCTTTGATAAATGTACATTATTATTATTATTATTATTATTATTATTATTATTATTATTTGTACGTTTTGATAAACATATTAAATTAGATGACAATGAAAGTAAATCAACTTCGTTAGATGGAAATGTAATTAGCTGACGAATCGTTTAGTTGATGGTATAGGGGTGTATTGTGTTTGAAGCAAAAACATATATTATACACGTACACAGACATCTACCCATACACCTGTATGTATTTTACCATTTGAATCTATTTCTGGTATCAAAGAATTCAATCCGTGATCGTGCGCCGTTGAAAATAAATAGGAATTGTCAGTCTGATGTCGCTGGAAGTTATACGTCACGCGTAAGTAAAGGTGAACGTTCGTCATTTTTTCTAAATGTGTTAATTGAATTCAAAACGAGATTCCTTGACAAATGTGGACTTGTGTTCGCAATATATATATATATATGTGTGTGTCAACAATATGATGAATACCGAGTATGATTGTTTTCATTAATGCTACGACTCTTATTATTATTGGGATTATTTTTGTTTTGTTTTTCGGGGAGAATCCCCAGGCTGTCGCTTATTCGGCACAGCCTCTATGTTGGAGTGGTTGAGGAACATCCTCTCCCACCACTCACAGGGGAGCAGTACCGAAAGATGGAGCCGAAATATCCTGAGGGTGGTTACTGCCAGAGTTTGCTACGTCCTCAGCGGCTATTTAACGCCCCCCTCCCCGTTTATTTTAAATAATTCAGTGGAGACGGCAGCGCCATTTAACGTGGTCGGCCACCCAAGATATTGTGAGCCGAGAAATTAATTTATGGAAAAGTTTCGACCGCTTTCTGGGATCGAACCTGTGACCCTTGGCACCGAGTGCCCTGTGCTTAACCGCTAACCATATATTATTATAGCTGTTTTACCCAACGTACCTTTGTTTGATCATTCGCGGCGGTTTTAACAAAATTATTATTATTGAAAAGAAAACAAAAACATAATGTCACTGTAAGTGTTTCTATAGACTCTGTGAGATTAATGCAGTTGCACTTCCGAGAAAGCAAATAGAAAGTTTGACTTCAGGCAAATGGTCAACGGTTCGATGTACAAAGATGTCCAACAACTATTACATTACTCAGAACTATATAAGTTCATTTCACTATGATATATATTTCACTTCAGAAACACATCCATTTCCGTTATTATCATTTCCAGACGATCACCACAAATATGTTGAACGTCGATCTTTTGAAATTATAACTTACCTGGATGATTGAAATATAACACTAAAACACACTTACGTCAAACAGATGATTGCTCCAGACAAATCTGAATAATTTCCTACTGAAAATAGAAAGCCAATCTTTGTCTGGAAATATAAATGTGTTATTGCTTATGCGAATCTGAGACGTCTGATGATTTGGTACTTGATTAGGATGTGGGTTAAACAATTAAATGAGGTAATGACCTCAGGCCTATTGTGTAGGCGTGTAGGTTGTTGTATATCATAATAATGTTAACACGTTTCCATGACAAAATATTCATTGCTAATTAACTTATCGCATAATCAGCTCTAATTGTCTGATGACCGATTCCCTTTGGTGCAGTTTTGGCCTCCGATAACAAAGTGTATTTGTTGTTAATTGACTGTCCGCCACGTTGTTGTCTGATTGTATATAAACACAACGTTATACGTCACATTTCAATGCAGGGCATGAGAAGACAGGACTATGTTGATACAGACCGTAATTATGTGGACTGAGATTGTGAGCATAGAGACACAAGTCATAGTGTCACAATATTGATTGTGACATAATAGAGAGTGGTACTAATAGTTCGCCTCAGCCCGTAATTGTAGGCAGTCCTTGAATAAGAAGTGGTGCCATATCGACTGTGACAATATGGACTGTGATAGTATGTCATGTGTGAAAATACGCCTGAAAGTAGCATGGTTAGAGTCTATGTCAGATTAGTTCACCGTCGCATATATATAACTATATACTTCACTTTCATACACCTACATTAGCCTAAAAATATAGCCCTGAATGTTTTTCTCCATTTTGATCAATCTTTATTTACATCTGAAATCTAACAATTAGCCTAGGACAATAACACTTATGAATATATTTGTTTGCAAATTAAGTGCATCGGTGATTGGGATTCATCTGGGGATATTTAATGAACGAAAATCATCAGGAGAAATGTCAAGAGAATAAGGATATATGGACTAAAACGTAAATTTAAATATATGATTTGATATAATCCGGTGACATAGTATTACATATATTCTAATATATGTCCAATAATGTGCCAGCAGATGTTGTCAGATTATTGGATGTACTACTCTATGCCTAATAACGTGCCATCGTCCGGTGTCATTTTATTTTGATATTGTTTGGAATGTATAACTTAGCATTTATTTCGATGAAATCTAGGGAAGCACTCAAGTGTTTTGCTTTATAAGATCATTCAGCAGATGTACTTAGTCTGGTTCAGGTTTTACATAGCTATGGATGATTGTTCGTACAGAAAAATGTCTTAGGTGTACATGTATTGAGTATGGGAGGTTACGAAAGTATACGAAAAACTAAATTGATTACAATGCTGACAATTGAACGGCCCGTCAACGACCCAAGAAATCAAAAGTATGTCAAAGGTCATACAGTTCGGAAAATAGTGAATCAACCATAAGCTCTAACCTGTTCTGTAAACCTTTTGCTTCAATATTAACCTGGCGTGAGATGTGGTGTAAATGTTTTACTAAAATAAAAATGACAAAGTAAGATCTTTCAAGATCTCCAACAGTTTAATTTCGCAAGATTATTTTGACATAAGGCAGTGTTGACGAAGGTACATTATGATGTTTTGTACTCTCGTGTGACACGACGTGTCTGATAAATATGTACATCATGAGTTCACTTAAGAAAGGATTAAACGATGCAATTTGTGGGTATTACTTTAACCCATTTATAATATACAAAGAACGCTTTGATCTGTTTTCAGCTATATGACAAGTTGAAGAATTGAAATCATTCTCGTCCCAAGTTCTTTCAGTACCGCAGATCTCACTTTATGAGGCCCTGTTATTATGGTGCTGCAATTCACATAGGAGAACTATGAACTATTCTTGAGCCAAATAAGAAGTATAACTTATACACCAGGCGTTTCTAATTCACAATTCGATATCTTGGCCGAGAATTCTGAGAAGGGTGTACCTCTCCATGATAACTAGCACATGACATTATATGGTTAAGGTGATAATACCATAGCCAGAAACTGCTCTGGCAATAATCGACTTCGGAGTATTTTGATTCGGTTCCTTACAACTCTGAAAGCTACAGAAGAGTTACTGATAGATTTATCGTTAGCCTAACCGTTGCCATATTTAGATGAATAGACTATAACGAAAATCCCTTTTCTGTAAATTACGTCCATTCGTAAATCAGGAATGGCTTTAAATACATCAATGGCTTCACAACATGCACACACATGGATCAATGTTTGTTACACCATTACATTAAAGGGAGATTTCATTTGGAAATAATAATTTAATTTGCTTATTCAAAACTCACACACTCCCAGACCCACCCAACCAAACGAGCCAAAACTCACCCACTCCCAGACCCACCCAACCAAACGAGCCAAAACTCACCCAAGCACATTTAGCGCACCCCCCACATACACACTGCTAGTGTTCAAATATAGACTATATATGGTATTTGTTTTTCTAACTTAATTTAGGTTAATTACAAATTCGATCATTCGTGTAATGATTAGAAACAACAGAATACATTACCATATTTAATATAAATCATGAAACACTTTCAGTAAGTAAGTGAATAAATTAGTAAATAAATTAATTGGTTCTGTTGTGAGTGATTTTGCGTCTTGGTGATTACCGATCGAGTGAACGAGTGAGTCTATGAGCGAGTGAATTAATGACTAGGTGAGGATGTTAATGAGTTAGTAAGTGAGTGAGCGAGCGAATAAGTGAGTGACTGAGCCAGTGAGTGATTGAGCAATATTAGGCTTTCTTATTTAAATTAGATTAATTATAAATTCGAGAATCGTTGGAATGATTAAGAATAATATAATACATTACAGTATTTAATAAAAAAATTAAGCAGTAATAGTACCTGAGCAAATGAGTAAATAAATACATATGTTCTGGTGTGAGTGATTTAGTGACTTGGTCAGTAACTAAATAAGTGAGTGAGAGAGAGAGTATGGGTGAGTAATTTGGGGGTGAGTAAGTGAGTGTATGAGCTAGTAAATGAATGAATAGGTGAGGGAGCTACTGGGTGAGTGATTGGGTTGGACAGTAAGTGGGTGACTGAGTGATCATATACACGGAAATTTGTATTTGCTTATCTTAATGTACATAGTCCCATAACCTACTACTGTGTTAGTTAATTGTCATTTTAGTGATGTATTAAAATTGAATATTTGTGGGGATATCGAGATTTTTCTCTTCAATTCAACTCCTCCCTTCCGGAATATATATATATATATATATATATATATATATATATATATATATCTGGAAAGCAGGGTCAGGGTGGCAGCTAAGATGACATCATGTTGAAGAATGCGGATTCTGGATCCCTTAGGTGTAACATTGAATACAACGATATATTAACAATTATTATTATTTTTATATAGTAATAGAAAATATGTTGCTTGTAAGAATCAAATATATGAAATCATTCATTGTCGCGGATCGTAAGATATCAAACAACTTTTAAAGAGTAAAATAACTGGAGGTCATTTAGCGACGTTATATTATAATTAAATCGCCCTCTAGCGAAGGTTATAAGCAATTGTTGTTGTCTTAGAAGGCTCCTTTACGAATGGTCAGACTTAGGTCACCAAATAAATTTGCTTGTATATTTTTTGTGGTAGTTAAGTGAGAACGTATGATGAATAAATTTCGGTTTTGCATCAAAAAGAAAACCTCATCAGTGGTAACTATTCATAATAATGATACGGCATAAGTAAATATGAAATATACACGAAATAAATAAATTAAAGAGTTGTGAATATTTATAAATATGATCCACCAAGACATTATTTAGTTTCTTATATCATTATTAATCCCTCAATTTAGATTCCAAAAGCCAAAATCCTCAGCAGTCTATCAGCTGACATGCTAATGGTTCAACAGTTCGTTAACTCTATTTACCTCTATTAGAGAAGATATAATCAGCACAATGCTCTTCATTATCAAGATCTCTTTCAGGATGGTAAAATAAACCAGATGATCCAGAAATTACAGAATCCATTTCTTTAAATTATTTTAGGATATAAGTCCGGGATATATGTGTAAGCCTTTGTTTCCTTTGGTTAATAAAAAGTTGGTAATTCAGTAAGTAAATGTGAATGTTATTTTATTATTTGTTTACAATCTAGACTCAACAATGTTGCTCTAAAATAGTTTATTTTGGCTGACGGTTTCACACTTTCTATTTGTTTTATTTTGGCTGATGTACCTGAATTAAGCAACAATACAATTGTTATTTTCCGGTAATTAAGTATCGGATGTAGAAGTATTTTATTTGTAATAGTTGTTCGTGTTTAATCTTGTTCATTAAGTATCTAATTTATTGCATGTTTTGTAATGACATTTTGTATGACTGCAGAAAACAATAAAGTTTTAACTAAAGCTATAAAAGGTAATATTAACTGTAGCTATGAATATTATTTCCATAGAAAAAGATAAAGGAACTAATATTAACCTTTTCTAAAACTGGTATGCCAACCAATGTGTTACATCTGTCTGAAATAATTTCGTTGAACCTTGTCAGGAACATATGAGCGATGTTTAGTCATGATAATTACGGATATCAAAGTTCTGGCTTGCTTTTAGTAAATAAAATCAATTGTAGTTTATCTGAAACAGATTCTAATTTTTAACGATCATCATTTACGATTATATACACAGAGAGAGAGAGAGAGAGAGAGAGAGAGAGAGAGAGAGAGAGAGAGAGAGAGAGAGAGAGAGAGAGAGAGAGAGAGAGAGAGAGAGAGAGAGAGAGAGAGAGAGAGAGAGAGAGCGAGGAGCGAACGGATGTTATAAGTATTGTTTCTATTGGTCGTAATCTGATAAAGGAAAACTTTCTAATAATTATCGGGACTTAGTTCCTTTTTATTTAAAAAACAAAACTACCAATACCAGGTTGAATATGACAAAAGTAAGAATTGATATGTGAATTATTACTGAATACTCTAAAAAAGAATACTAGTTATATTAATAAGTGAGACAACATTAATAACGATCCTTCACAGTAACATGGAATACATTTTATGCATTAAAATAACACTTAGACATATTGGATTACAAAAAATACAATAATACAAATCTTTTGACACAAACTTGTATTCACCCACCTTCAAGTCTACGGTACTATGTGAATGTAGACATTCGAATGATCCGAAGGTAGTCAGCCATCTGTGATGATAATTCTTTTTTGGTTG
Organism: Paralvinella palmiformis; assembly: GCA_025642065.1. Taxonomy (NCBI): domain Eukaryota; kingdom Metazoa; phylum Annelida; class Polychaeta; order Terebellida; family Alvinellidae; genus Paralvinella; species Paralvinella palmiformis. The sequence goes on from JAODUP010000029.1 coordinate 1,052,958, forward strand.
TACTTTTTAAAAACAAAGCCTGAAAGCCATCAAACAGATCGATATCCTTTAAAAATTCGCCTAATTTAGTTCATAATTCAACCTAACATCTATGTTTTGCAAATGATATATATATTGATGTATTAGCGCTCGCTGAAAAGGGATTTGTAGCTTACAAAAATCAGCTTATTAAATCTAAGTTAAAAGTATCACACAAAGGCTGTATTGCTATAATGTACTTAACTGGAATGGCAGCTACAGTAAGAAACTATGAAACGAGTAAGATATACACATAATTTGAACTTATAGAATGGGATATATATATATATATATATATATATATATATATATATATATATATATATATATATATATATATATATATATCACATATTTTAAACAACGCTATCATATGAGGTCTTTGATGGGGGGAAATTGTATCACACCATCACAAATTCCATCATTCGTGAGAAAACTCTTCAGCCGTTTCCGATTCAACTTCGCACGTTCATAATCCAATATATATTAAAAAATCAGATATCATATCAGTCATATGGACATAAGAAATTGTTATTTTTCAATTAACCTTTTTTATTAACTCGAATTTGGACAGACAGTTAATCGAGATGCCCAACATTTACGACCAGCTATGGGTAAAAGAAATGGATTATCCAAATACGCTTGTACCTGACTGATAACATTATCTTTATGGATAATTGGCTAATTCCGTCTTAAAATCACATTTCTTTCAAGTTGCTTTCACAGGTAAATAATAACTATTTTTTAAGTCTCTCACAGGTTTTTTTTTCAGACATATTATTTGGGTATTAATATATTACATATAATTGCACAGTGCATTTGAAAGGCTCTTGCTAGTAAGGGGGCTTTAATGAAAATACATTATTATTATTATCAATGATAATGACGGTGATTGTGGTGATGATGATAATCACAGGATTATGGACCATATATTTATTGAACAGTTTCTTTGGTCTACCTTTATTAATCACCAACTATATCAACCATGTTAGCTTCTTTATGATGTGGTTCTCTAAAATAATATGGTTTAGTTTATTTTTTAAACAATGTCACCACATTCATGAATCTATATGTACTCCTATACAAAACTAAAATAATGGAACAAGAAAGGGCTGATTTATGACAATTGTTATACAATAATTATATGATAAACCTATATCCAACTCAGAATAAGAATACGTACAGATTATTATTAGTTATGGTAATGTTATGAAAAATATTATATTAGTTATGGTAATGTTATGAAAAATATTATATTAGTTATGGTAATGTTATGAAAAATATTATATTAGTTATGGTAATGTTATGAAAAATATTATATTAGTTATGGTAATGTTATGAAAAATATTATATTATTTGATCAACTATCAACTTATAGATTTTCAAAAACTATAGCAGGATGTATATTGTATAAATAATACATCTCTCAGTTATTTGGTATTGCAGAGTCATCCTTTCTCCGCCGCGTATATATATATATGCCACAATCAGGCAGTATTCTCTTTAATTATCAATCATACGTCAAGATGGCCACATATTTATGAATAATATATTTCTATTGTTGGATGGAATGTTTGTTTTATAAACATACAGTCATATATAAATGTTTCGGCTGCATCAGGGAAATCAACCGAACTAAAACATGCTCCACGTGAGTTTGTTCACCCGAAATTTACAACTGCCTAAAAATATTTGTGGAACTTTGACTTGATGTATTGATTCTTCAGTTGTTTGCTTAACACGCAAACTGCTCATAACAAACACAAATCTACCTTCATTTGATTGGTTACCCAATCAACAGATACACAAATAATAGCCACAACAGACTATTAGATACGTGTTTGGCTTTTCAATTGCCTCATTAACGCATTAACATGGATAAGGCGCCTCGATTATTATTAGTTATTTGTTAGTTAACGCATAATTAAGTACAAGATGTCATCATGTTCACTCAGTGAAGTATTTTCCAAAGGATGACACTTTTCAAATACCTGATATGGTGTAAACATATATACCTCATTATATGTGTGTCAGAGAGAAAGTCTCTCTCTCTCTCTCTCTCTCTCGCTCGATAACTGCCATCACGTGTGGTAACACACACTGCGATCTGAGTGTTGTTCAACCTTTACGGTGACAAAAAGCCATACACTAATGTGCGGAGAAAAACCTTTTCCAAGCATCAGCTTCCTTGGCTGTAGATCAAGTTGCCTAATCTTATTAACAATTAAAGGAAATAAAAATAAATTGTAAAATGTTTAAAGCCAAATTATTTACATGTCTTAATTATGATTTGAGTGCAAATAGCCTTGGAGCAAATAACGTTTATTAAGACGTAGTATACAATTATTATTAATATTAGTAGTATAAGTAGAATATATTATTTTTATTATTATTTATATTATTATTCCTGTCGTCGTCATACGACTTATTATTATTGTTGTTATAAATATCATTGTTGTTATTTTTACTGATGCTGCTATTGTTATGCTTTAAGGGTAATATTAGTTCACCTTTTAAACCCTTGTATATTTTAATCTGTTATCGTTTCCATGGAAATAAATTAAACAAGTTGTCCATTATCAAGTTATTTTAATATTAATCTAAACAGTAACCTACCTTCTACACCATGAAATTATTATTCTGGAGTTCCCACTGTACATTCTGTGAAAACTCATCACTTTTAGTTTGTTTAAAAATTTACACCTGTAAATAGTGTTATAAACCTGTAAAGGTAATAGTCATGTTAGCTACAGGTTTTATGAAGTCGGCTAAGCTATATGGTATATTGATAATATTTATATTGGTTTCTACGGTACACTGAAGTTGACATTGATATAGAAAACCAGACCTTGTCCTCGAAGGTCGTAACTTGCTGTAAGACTATTAATAGAGTCTATATGTCGTAAAGTAATACTTAACATTAGGGAGATCAGATGAATAATTGATGAAGACTGGAAAATCTTTCTAAAGATTCAGTCATGTTATCCGTTTTCTTTTATAGTTTAAGTCTTTCTATCCAGGTTGTCGACTTTTGAAGGGAAAGGGATGACAAGTTTATTTGTTCTGTTGTTTATTTCTCTAATTGTCAACAGAAACTAGTCGTGCCATTTTGGGCTATTGTCGGAGTTATTATGATTATTATCAGAATATATATATATATATATATATATATATATGTACTAATATAAATATAATTTGATTTCTATTTAGGTAGTGGTCGTTTGGTCAGGATTTTGCAAGAATTATCAACATCACGAAAACCTTCGCCCGCGTGTTTGTTTTTTATTAACATAAAACACACATACACACAAGTATAAACACATAGACAAAGAAATGTATACACACAACTCATACACAAACAAATATATAGATTTTGTTTTTAGTCATATATATATATATATATATATATATATATATATATATATATATATATATATATGTGTGTGTGTGTCTGTGTTGAGTGTATGTATGTTCGAGCTTGCGAGTGTGTGTGTTGGAAGAAATAGTTACATAAACCATTGCAATTATTATCATCAGGTATGGTGCGTTTATTCTTATGTTCGGAGTTACAGCACACTTTATGCGTTTCATATTGTTGATGTTATTGTAGTTTGGTTTACTTTGATATGACAATTTATTTCATGCTTTCTAAGGATAGGTACATGTATTATTTTAAATTCAATTCACACCTATATAAATGTTGAGAGATAATATTCAATTCGATGGTGCGAATTTCCTTCTTTCGTCATAGCGATGAGAAACGTTGAAATGACGTAAGTAATAAATGCGGTTTTTAATGTCATATTCAGAAGAAGAAAACCTCATGCTTCTAAAGAGAGATAATTAATACCGCAAAAGTGATGTCTTTAAAATGGGTTGAAAGATATTCTCAGCAGATGCTTTGTATTAATAACAGTATTTATGTGTTTCGCATCATGTCCCTTAAATAAAGATGTTCTGCGTGTTTACACGGAATGCCTTTCCCTGGGACGGCAGCGATAAATAGAATATTAGATGTCGTGTCATAAAAGTCTTCTTTAGATATTCTGAGCAAGTCTTTCTCGGCGAAACGCGGACAGGATACTAAGATACTAATATATATATCATGTATGGAAGATGGGATTTTGAAGAGTATAATTAACATGATCTAGATATGTTAAGAAGGTCTTTGCTAATTGGCTATTTTTGAAATTTATCTGGTATTAAGTAGAAACAGTAAAACATATCATCTTGTACAGCAATAACACAAAAGCAGCATAAATAACAACAGTAACAATATTATTAATAATACAGTTGCTAACATGCCAGTAACACGAAGAGAAAGTGAGCCATAATTTGGAATATACACATTATGTATATATACATTAGACAATAAAGGATTAATAATCTGATAAAATACCCTTTAAGAAGATGAAAATGACCTTTTTATCGCCAACCCCTGGAACTTCCTCGTTTCACTTAATATGCAATCATCTTGTAATTTGGTTTGAAAATAAAAGTAACAATTAAAGGGTAATATAAGTAAGTAAGTAAGTAAGCAAGCATAACAACAAGGGAAAGACAACAACAACAACTGTACAAGCAGCGGCAGCAACAGGAACAACGACATCAACAACAACAAGAAAGACAAACTCCACAACCAAACCTCTGCAAAAAGATAACAAAATGCAATTTGTAGGAAAATTAAATATATAATACAAGAACTAAGTATAATAATCAGATGATTAATTTTCCCCCAAAAATTTGTTTTTTAAAAAAGTGACATCCAAACAAAACAGTAATTCGAACTATAAAACAATCAACGTTTTATAATGCACTCTATAAATATATAAGGACATGAAGTATCTATACCCATCTTACATTGTATTATCTGATTTTGGGTAATGGGACATGCACACTTAAATATAAATAAGATTTTGAAAACATACAAATGATAGGATGTAATTGCTAAATCTAATTATAGTATTGTCGTATCTACAGCACAAATGCTAACGTACTAATTTTTACGAATGTATACGAAGTGTATGTTTTAAATGGTGACACAACTATTCAGACAGGCAGACAGATAGTATGAGAAAAAAATATTTAGCTTATAAAGGTCAATTCATTTAATCGTATTACTATGATGTGCTGGAGGTCGTGACTCAAAGAATAATGCCTGCAAAATTGTTCGTCATGTTTCCACTCGGAAGTAACATGATCGTGACGTCATGAAGTGGCTCCAACTGTGGGCTGTCCAATAAATTACCGTTCCCATGCCAAAATCCATGAAATCCGTGACGTATCAACGGCTTTATAGCGATTCTGTTCAGTAACTCTTATAACGAGGATTTGTACAATAAAGGTACATCCCTTACTCCATGGTAACATCACCTTACGTGACTTAATTCAGTTTCTACAGTTAACCTACGAAAGACTAAATATTTTCAATTCTTCCGATGTGACTATTTCCGCTAGAGCCAGGTCTACGTCATATCACACCAGCTGATGATGCACACCTGAAGGTTAGACTTAGGAACTCGAGCTTTGTGTTGGCCATATCAGTTAGAGCGTCACTGAAGGGTCGCGGGTTAGAAGCCCCGGAGCCGCAATGCTGTCATGTGTCGACTGGTTCACTCAGCCAGAAATGAGAACTCAACAGGACGTGATGGGCGTGTTTCTAAGTAACCCAATCCACCCATTGTGGCAGCATGGATTGAATGGTCCCTTGGAAGTTGACTTCTGTGCTGAATTGAAGCTGGCTAGAGTCAGGGATAATAATGATTTCAATGCAAATCAGAACTACATAGCTGAATGTCATGCTCTATAAATTAAAGGAGCATTAACATTATCGAATCTGATCTTTCTTTGTATACTTTTTCTCCCCAAACAGTCGCCCGTTGACAATACTTCCTATGTCTGTCCAACATCGAGACTAAATAATGTCACATCGAGTGCAGCTAGTAGAGTATTGAGCTGTAAAGCTCAAGTTCATATCTTAGAGAAAGTCGTTTTTGTAGGACGTTCTCTTTGAGATTACTCGTCGATACTGTCCCTCGGGTGTATCCAGAGACCAGATTAAAGAACAACGTCTCACTGACTGACATAACGTAACGGGCGATATATCTCAAACTAATTATCTTAAACGATAGTTGTGTCACCCACCTTACCATCCCAATCCCATATTACTAGGTTTATTACTAGTTCTATATTGTTATGACATTATGGTGTGTGCTTTGCCGTTGATGCCAGACTCATATTGATATCCAATTGTCGCAAGGTCCTAGCCCATATCTTGTATTATCACATTCATATTAATACATATATATATATATATATATATATATATATATATAATACTTTTAATAACTTACTATATTTATATTATTAATTGCGATTATTGTTTGGTTTCATGGACTGTCAAATTCCGTGCTATGATTTTTGTCACAAATTTAGTGTATTCCCTTTTGAAGACATTTTATGCTAATTAGAAATAAGTGTTTCGTTGATGTTCTACTCTTTGTTGATATTTATAATACATAGAATTGTGCAATACTTCTACTTAACCATACTTATGAGGTTTGAGGTTTTGTTGTTCGGGGAGAATCCCCAGGCTGTCGCTTAATCAGCACAGCCTCTATGTTGGAGTGGTTGAGAAACCTCCTCCCCTCTACCACTCACAGGGGAGTGGTACGGAAAGATGGAGCCGAAATACCCTGAGGGTGGTCACTGCCAGAGTGTTTTACGTTCTCAGGGGGTTTTTAACGTCCCCCTTTATTTTAAATAATCCAGTGGAGACGACAGCGTCATTTAACGTGGTCAGCCACCCACGATGTAGTGAGCCGAGAAATTAATCCCTGGAAAAGTTTCGACCTCTTACGGGTTCGAACCTGCGACCGTTGGCACCAAGTGCCGGGTGCTTAACCGCTAGGCCACCGGAACTCACTGTAACCATACCTATAGTTATAGCTCGATAATATACAATCGTAAAGTCATACATTTTATCTAAAATCAGTCTTTGCGTTTTAAGAATACTTACCAGAAATATCAATTGATATATTTTAATCTACCCAAACACACAACATCAAGATTACACGAGCACACAACATCAAGGTGACACAAGCACTCAACATCAAAATGGCACAAGCACACATTATCAAGGCATGTAGAAGTAGAAACTTTCACATAAAAAGGCAGTCGAAAGTTTATTTTCCTGCCTCACAAAACACTTTTATAATCGACAGTTGTATAAAGACATACGTTAATGAAATTAACATAAATTGTAAAATATGATAAATACCATTTTACTAAAAAAGTAAAAATTAAACTTCCCTTTTATCAAGTTAATATTTTTTTTTTAATTTATAGAAAAAAATTAATATTAAACATATTTATGTCTGATAAATCAAACGTTAGGGCTTTTGTTTAAAGTCTTTATTTATTATTAGCATTAAATAATAATTTATCATTTAATTTAATATAATCCTAATTCAGACCTAACATTATAAATATACTTTCATTGTTTAGTAGTAAAAATATGACCCCCCGTCATGTTGGTGTACGTGACCAGACAAAGTTAACGTCTAAGTTAGACAAATGTCCTTGACCTACAATAATATGTCTGACTCAGTAATTGTAAACATTTACCCCCGACATCTTTCTAACTATCTCTGTACGTTCATGTCCGTGTGTATGTATGTGTATAATAATATTTATGAGAAATACAATGCCGTCAGTTATTAAAATACTTCCTCTAAATTCCATTAACTATAGATAGTTATTAGATTAAATATTAACATTGACGTCACTTTTATAGATAAAACTACTAACAAGGTAACATAATGAGGTCAACTATATATAGTTTAATGTCGATGTATTACTGTTGTTATCTTTCTGTGATATCTCTTACGTATCAGCTTACTGATAAAAGTATCATCTTTTCTAATATAACATTAACAACCTCTGTCCCCGAAATATGGACTATTCCAAGATGAACTTTGGCTCTTTTTTATTGATTTTCTGCCGACAACAAATCTGACAGTCACGTGACACACACACACACACACACACACACCTCGTGTCACATACACGGAGTGTCACATGCACACACATACACACGGAATATTGCATACAAGATTTAACTTTGGTATATTTTAAGGATTATATATTTAAAGGTAAGTGTTTTACATGTGTTTCTTAGAGCACGTTACATCTCTACATGTTCCAGTATGTGTATTAATTATATAATTATGTACATACATGTACGTGTACACCAAACGATAATTATAACATAATAACAAAAGTGATAATAGAGATAAAATAATAAATTATGATTTATTATAATAATTAAATCTTATATTAAACATAAAATAAACAAAATTAATATTCTATATTTACATCAAACAAACAAAGTTGTTAATCATAAACGATATTATAAACAATAATCATATCTATATTTTATATACATACACATTATTATTATAATCTGACACTGATAATCTTTCATTTTTAAATAAACATATTTTCCGAGGTTTATAATCTAAATGTAAAAGACATTTAACAAAACAATAATTTCTATCAAATAATAAAATATTTTTATTTTTCTGATCACAAACAAAGATTTGTTTATTTTTATCAACAAATACACTTGTTGGCTCCATCTCTCTATCTGTTGATTGTAATGATGATATTTGTTTACCATTTTTATCATAAACAACAACATTATTGTTGAGACAAACAAATATCTTATCATCGTCATTAACATAAACATCAGACACCCGGTAATCAATTAAATCAGTTAAAAAAGAAAAAAAGTAATACAATAAGCCAATTATTTAATATTTCATTAAACATATTAAAGGAGATAATGATGATATGATGAGCTGAGATCAAATAAACAGTAAATATCCACAAACCTAGATTCTGGACAGCTTTTGTCAGGAGATCTTCACATAGTCTAGAGGACATAGATACAACAGGAGACTTTATTGCTGAAATAAATAATTATATAATTGTTGTAGAAATTAAAATAACTATCATTAATAATATATAATATTGATAATCAAAGGTATAAAACGATACAATATTAATAATTAAAGTACCTTCTTTAACTATCTCTCCCAATTTTATCTGATCATCACCAATAATAAACTTGATTGTTTCTGGTTTGATATTGATATCAAAAGATGGTAATTGTTTTTTCACATCTGTTATCAGTTTAGCTGTATCCTCAATCCGTGATTCAGGTATACCCATCACAGGTTCCAGCCATTTATCTACTTTTGTTATCAATATTTCAATAGAGGTTCTAACATCTTGGATAAGTTGTTTGGATCGGGATAATTCAAGATTTAATTCGGCTTCTTTTTGTTTTAATTCGAGACATAAATTATTGTATTGATCATTGATCTGTTTGATGAGACAATCTCGATGATGAGTCATCTCTGTCATTGCTCGTTTCGTGTCATTTATAACTTTTGTTTGCAGATTTACAAAATGTTCCAATGTTTTGTCAGCTGATTGTAAATGTGATAATAAAATTTATTTTAAATCAACTTGTGTTTTTTTGTTATCATAAGTTAAGTCATAGACTTTGTGTTCTGAGTGTCTACTTAAATGACATTGAGAACATATGGCCTTAGTACACGTCATACAGAAGTCTGACAAATAACCATCATGTTCATCACAAAAGATAGAATTTATTGTAGATGATGTCACCGAAATCTGAGTATGATCTGGATAAAGAGCATCATGTTTCACATGACAATGCTGACAATGTCCAAAATGACATCCGAAACAGTAAAATGAAATATTAGCTTTGTGTGTTTTAGATCTACATAACTTACATAATTTATGTCTTTCTTCAAGTTGTTTTATAATATTTCGAACCTTTGATAGATACAAAAATAAAGGTAGACTGGCAGATGAACCTCCGGGTACTTGTGTTGTCTGTGAACAAACAGGACAACATATTGAATCTGGATTTTGAGGATTTTGCATCATCTAACAGATGCTGTAAACCGTCTTCACAGAAAACGTGTAAACAACTTAGCATTCTTGGTCTTCGCTGTTCTAATGGTTCAAAACAAATTTCACAGGTTGTGATGTCAGACAAGTTGCTTATAAATGCCTCCTGTAGCCATTTTCCTGAAACTAAAACAGACATTTTATTTTATTCTTACCTCATTTGATCAAGTATTATCTAAATCTGAGGCGTAGTTAATGTAAACATCCAGTAATACAAAATACTACTCAATAATTATTATATATAAAAATTCAAGTTTACTTGTATTAAATAACTTTGTCTTAAATAATGCCTCAAGGCTGTGGAAGTAGTTATTGTTCTAGTTCTCCGTAAATAAATAAATAACATCATAACATCAAGATATTTTTTATAATAATCTTGTCTGCTGCATTTGAATACCTTATTTTCAATTGTTTTATATATTAAACAATTAATAAATGACAATTTAAATATTACCGATTGCTATTCATTATCATATAAATATGAAGATTTTGGACAATAGTCTATCAGCCGTTTTTACCTCAAAGAAGGTAACTATTACTAACATGAAACTATTTTTTACAGTTTATTGACACTCAAAACGTGTAGCATTTACTATTATTACACAAATAATAAACATACATTAAAGTAATTAATGTATACACGAACGTTTGAATTTCTGAAGTATTGGGTAGCACATAAGCTGTCACCAAGTCCAAAGTTAGATTATGGCAGACGATATCGGATATCAATATGGCAGTTGTCAGTTGAGTTGTTTATTGATCTAGGCAAGGATAATTACTAAACAAAAGCGTAATATCAAAAAGGTCATCACTGGGCAATCCATTAAAATTAACAAAAGCACAAACCAAGAATTAAAATATAACTATCCAAATTATTTTATTTCTGACAGATAATGATCGTTTTTTTCAACCTTATGTAAGCGATCAGAAGCATGCAAACAACAATTCGTTGTCAGACAGACAATCTACCTTACCTGTACGCCTATAGCTCGCTAATATTTAATGTAGACATAACAATTTTGCAATCCACATAAGCTACGTCATATTAACTGATTATATCGAGAATATTTATGTTAAAGAACACGGAAAATTCATTAACTATTACCTCTGGTTGCTGAAGCCTGATCTGAAGTGCATCAACTGTAGATGTCACCGTAATCGCGTTTACGTTAGTTCCTTCGTCTTTCGCTAGGCGGTGCCAGGTTGGATTGAGAACAGACAAAAATGAAGATTTTCAGCTTTTATGTGCTAATCTAACCTGGAAACTTTTGTTAGTCCAGCTTTGACATTTTGATAGAAATTGGTATAAAAGTGTGACATAATAATCATAATAACACAATTGGGAGACGAATCATTAACTAGACCTATATTCGCCTACGGTTGCATTCGCCCTCGATACAAAAAGACTATTCGCCCTTTATTGTTATTCGCCCTTTATAATAGGGTATATTTGCCTTTATCCTATTATATAATACAATTATATATATATATATATATATATATATATGTGTGTGTGTGTGTGTCTGTGTGTGCATGCGGAATCCGGCTATGAACGCTCCCTGATATATTATTTACCTGTCTGGGGGGGGGGGGGTTGATGCAGTTGGTGGTGCTCTACTCTGGTGGTGTTTAAATGATGATTAAGTCAATGTTGATTTGACTACCAACCAATATATACATCTAAGTAATCTCAATTAGTCACGTGGTTAATATATTAACTTACAAAATCATCTTAATGATATACACCAATTACAATTACCGATAATTAACCGAGCGATCATCAGCATACGTCATTTAGCCACCGTAATAAATATAGGATGATCTTCAGTAGCCGTGAACTGTTTTAATTCGATCCTTCAACAGAATATCATATTTAAGATGTTAATTGTGCATTATTATTATTATTATTATTATTATTATTATTACTAAGAAACATTTATTTTAGCGAATTAAAAAGCATATTAGCATTGTTATTGCAATTACATTGAGCTTAATATTATTTATATTCCAGATAAGGCGCCACTGATTGAACATAGAATCGCATATGGAAATGAGTCGGACATCTGGGCTTTAGAGTTCACCATCATTTCAAATTTTCAGGACTAAATGCAAATATGTTCATAGAATTGATATCATAAAATTATGAACATGATCAAACAGATATTATATAAACCAGTTTCATGTTTTAGGTAATATACAATGTTTTATCTGTTGGGCACCACCGTTTTGAAGTCAGACGCCGGTCAGATGCTCCTGAAATCTGACATCATTATTACAAGCTATTTGTATTATCCCGTTATAAGAACGTAACGGGGAATCACAGAAACATGTAAGAAATCCCGGAACAAAAATATATTTATTAATATTACAGTATAGTTAGTCCGACCAACCTCGTATGTTACTTAAATTGGTAAGTAAACAACAGATTGCAAGGCGTCTAGTAAGTCCACGAGTATTATATCAATATAATAATAATATTAATGCGTGTTTATATAGCGCCAGAACCAGGTAACCCTGTTCTGAGGCGCTATACAGTATTATTATCCCTGATTCAGACCTGTTTCTACCCAGCATACATCTCAACTCCTAAGGGAGCACACAACGCATGATGCCATTACGTCCTGTCAGGTTCTCATTTTTTATGGATGAGTCAACAAGTCGCCAGATGGCAGCATTGCAGCCACCAGAGCCTTGAACCCGCGACCCATCGGATACGAGTCCTATGCTCTAACTAACTGCGCTATCATGGCAAGGTCACATTATTAACTATATATATATATATATATATATATATATATATATATTTTACTGGTAATTAATATGTTTGTTCTTGTTTCCTTGTTACTCTTTGATCAAAGTTAGAAAGACATCTTTGCTGATATTCCTCTACTTTATTACTTATTGTTCCAATACAATACGTGGATATTGTGAAGAATCTCCGTATTGTTTAGTAATCTGGCTTATGCCTATTTCAGAATCTTAGCAATTTGTCAAGTTCAAGATGAAGGTTTTATTTTAGTTGTTATTCAATATATTGTTAGATTTAATAGCTTTCAGAATAAACATAGAATTGGCTGTGTATGGTATAAGTAGTTATGTTTAAATGATATTTTTGTAAGTACGAGGTATAGTCAATGTTCATTTATTCCAAAATATGGGCACTTTTACATACGCAGATTGTGCGTGATTCATGGTAGAATATGTTCATTAATAAGTATATACTGCCATGTGTTTGATAATATGCAATCACTTTTAACTATTAACGATTCTCCTACTCGCTCATTCCATAGAAAATGGACCAAATTCTTAAAACGTTCCCAGCTGACTACCTCAGATTGTATTAATTGTTTTTATATATCAACTACCAAGTATATGATGAGACTTCGCATAATTTTTAGCTGAAAACTGTTAACTAATTGCCCCAGAAACATGAAACTTTCACGGCTGACCGATATGTGAAATGAAGGTAATTTATAAATCTGTGGTAGGCAGGTCAAGCCCAATTATCGATTTTTATTAAATTCATTTCATTTTTCTATCACATTTGCAAGACACTCTCTTAAAAATCATGATAGTTAGCAATGGTATGAGGCGATTTCTTATTATGTCATGTTTTCACACGAGTACGATTGAGTCTAATACATTCACCTAAACTGCACAGACATACGTATTAACTATTGAATATTAACAATTATTATAATTATTTAATTTGAAAACTCAACTCATTAACATACAAAGAATATACTTATTCGGACAAATTCACACCCAACCGCTCTCAACACCTTAATCAAAACAAAGAACAAATCAACATAGTATCTCCAACTTATTAATGAATGTTACTTGAACGATGACACCGGTCATCACTGCAATCTTCCGAACACTGTCTATGATGATAGACCATGAAAGCGTTATTGTTTTCACATACGCATCGCCAAACGCATAACGATAATTATTTAGGTAATCTTCAGTAACGTCCACCTTGTATGAGTGAAGCCGATCTTCACCACCGATCCCTCCACCCGTAGCATCCACATAACAAGATATGCTTCTATGTTCAAAATTGTCTCTCCAACAGGATACAACCAACTCCTGTTTTAGACTCGCCAATTGCGACCCCTTCGACAGTCAATTATGACAGTATCGTCACTGTCCCCGAGTAGATCTATCTTGTGCCACGCAATTTTCACGCCTTTATAGTCATCGCCGCCGCTCAGCCACCAACCGACGTCATCGTATCTCTTTAAAAGGCCGCCCGCGCGCAATAACCTCTACACAACCACACACATACACACATACACACGAAACTGGCATTTTTAAATACGAACGAGTAAAACAAATTGTGTTACAATAGTGACAGAGCTAAGTTATATCTAAACTTTAATACCAGACTCCATTTCTAGTTATGTGTATTTCCACACTAAAATTTAATTTATATTTAAATTATGCATATTTTCGGACTCTAGACATAAAACTTTGTATATACACACAGCGCAATTGTTTATTTGTTAGTGATATATGTTTACCAGCATGGTCAATTATGACAAAATGTTCCATATATGCATTTCTAAGTTGAAGTATTTAAAACCTCAAAACATTTCATAATTTGATCAATTTCAGTATAACACAATTTATATTTTGCGGGTCCTTTTGATTTCATGGTGCTATGGTGAAAGTCATCATTATCAGAGATTGTCATAAACTGATATCATAGTTTCTTGTAGCATACGATGGCATGTCTCTCTGATTGACTTTAATAAATTTGACTAGGGAAAATCCAAGTGCTCTAGCACTGGTGTTCAATGATGGAATGATATCAACTGGTTCATAATCTGACTGGTCATCACTAGACACCCAACTGCCATCAAAAATGGTACCTTGGCCATACATCAAGAGCAACTTTTCTAACCTGGCTTGATGTTAGTTCCTTTAGTAAGACTGTTGATCCTATCTGCATCGGGAATATCAAGTGTACTTAAACTACTTTTACTGATTTGGTATGCACCGAAAATGGATCACACCAGGTTTTCTGAAGAAATTCATATTTATCCAGAAACATCTTTTTGTGATATCAGCAGTTTCCATTGTCTGTTGAAAAGTCTGTCAAAGAACATAGTGAAGTCGGCTCCTTATCATCTTCAGTAGTATCACTGATTATGAAGAGTTCAATTTTTCTGGAATATGAAATCTTGTGGCAAGTATCCTCTGTATATTGAACAATTCTACAAGTTCAAAGTCAATTTTGATATGTCCTTACAGGAGTAACTGCTGTAATTATCTAAAGTGTTCCTTAAATGCTTCAAATAAATAATTATATACATATATACATATATATATATATATATATATATATATACTGTAGTAGTTTGCTAACATTAGCATGCATTGCATTGAACATGAAACAAAAATTCAAATTAAGCTTTATAGTCTTAAAATTAATTTGTTTGTCCTAACCAGACCAACCCACAAAAATTGCACCCCCGGCAAAGTCTTCCCAACCTCCTTTTTATTTTTAAGTTGTCTGACAATGAATTTGACAAAATTATAAATTGATTTGAGAAATTGCTATCTGAACCCACAAAGAACTCGAAGACAACATGTGTGGTGTGGAAGGTTTCTAATAAATATATGTTTCTTCTGAATCACACGATAGGACTACTGACTGTAAATGGTGATAGCAAAGTAGTTAAGTTGTATATAAAATACCTTATCATTTAACCGTGGGAACGTTCTGTTTACTGTCAAATCATATTTTTGCATATATATATATATATATATATATATATATATATATATATCGAAGACCATAAAATTATGTGGCGTTGAAGTTTTATCTATCTTTACCTTTCTGCATATACATTTATTTATGTATATAATTAAGCGTAGATTCAAAGGATATTTGGTGGTTGATACTCTAATCCAATATCAATATATATATAGTTTCGTGTAAGGACGTCACTTACAAATGTTTAAAAAAAGTATGTTTCACTAATTAATAAGCGGCGGCTTGCAGCAAAAGGGTGGAGTGGTGGGGGTGCATCTATGAGTCCATACTATTTATCTATGTGTGTGTGTGTGCATATCTGTGATAATACAAACTACTTCTTGCTTTGCCAATTGCCCCAGCATTGCATATGTCGGCTTATAACAGGTTCCACAATAAATGTTGTACTGACGTGTTGATTCAAGGTGAATTAAAAGTACAAACATCTAACACTGTAACATTTAAAAACAAATCTGAACTATTCTGCAATATATTGACTTCGTCTGGGTATCATAGCTTGTTCATACAACAGATGTGAATGCCAATGGCAGATACTATATATGATTAGTGCGCGTACTCGTGTTCAGTAATATAGATAATTTTGCACAAGTATGATACACATGTGAAATTATATTATGGCATATTCAAAAGCCGAATGATAATCACATCGAAATACAAATAAAATCTCCAACTCGATTTTTGAAGAAAAACTAAAACTAATGAGAAACAAGAAAATGTGTATAAAGTGCTTTAATATAATCTCGTACATACTCATCAATGAGGTTTAAGAAACTCAATTCTTCTAACCATAGTTGATACACAAGTTTAAATATAATAAATATTCATGAATAACTCAGATACAAATTAAACTTTGAATCCCCCAAGATATTGCTAGACATCCCATTTGAGAATATGTTATTCGTGCTTGAGGAATCTGGAGCGACTAGGGAGCATATCTTTGTTCTTGAAGTTTCAAAATATACATAAACAAAACCGCAAATTGCTAATTCCTTTGCAAAACGGACACCATCAATCATCTGTTATTTCCCACACGCTAGAATTTTTTATTGTCAATGCCATATCCCAATACGACCCTCATTTCAAATTTCACAAAATTCTGTCCATGACTTTAAAGCAAATATAAAGCAACATTTAATGTTCGTGACGAAACAGATGAATAACACACGATGGTTCATTAATAGCAAAAATGTCAAAAACAGACTTTCTAAAAAGCAGATTTTCTACAGAATTGCCACACGATGTGGCTTAATAAGGTTTGGTCAGAGCATCACATAGTACAACACAATTAAGGCAAGTTTGGCTAGATGCCGTCTAAGAAAGAGGTAGTTGCGAGACGGACACACTACATGGAAGGTTGGCCCAACGTTGGCCCAACATTGATGGGTTTATGTTGTATACCAAAGAAAATTAAACAGTTGATCCAACATTGGCCCAACGTCTAGATCGCACATATCAATATCCTACATTGGGCTAATATATGCTTGTCTGATGGTTGTCCAGATAGATAGCTGCTCTAAAGTCCCTTAGAGTATTATTATCCCTTTATGCCTTCGGCAATCCAGCACACATTTCGACTCCCAAATGACCATAAAACGGCTACAGCAATTATAGGCGGAAGGCGTTAAACAGAAATATGGCTATCATATCCTGTCATATACTCATTTCTGACCGATTGAACTCTACCTCTCATCACAGTATTGCAGCTCCGAAGCCTCGAACCAGCAACCCTTCGGCTACGAATCCGACGCTCTACCTAACTGCTACTACTTTATCGCTACTCGACAATACAGTTTAGTCACCATGGTCATTATTTTGACGTTAGACAGAGTTTATTTATTCTAGAATTTCATACCAGATCCTCCAACTAATACATAGCTTATTATATTATGAAGGGTTGCATGAAAATATGTGAATAAACAGAGTTTGCTATTACGAAGATCTGCATGTAAATATTTTTTTTTAAATATAGATTAAGTCATAGCATGGATCTGCATATAATTGTATACATGAATGGTTTCAGTTATTTCCATTACATGTAAATATATATTATTCTAGTGGCTCACAAATATATATATATATATATATATATATATATATATATTATTATTATATTTAAAATAATAAAATTATGAATAGAAGCTTAAAAAGCAGACTTTGAAGCTTGCTCCTGCTGATGCGAACGTGTGTAGTCTGTCTATATAACCAAAGGTTAACAATTGGAATGAGTAAACATCTTGGTACCAATCACAGTACACATCAATGTCATATTCAAAGCCGTTTAAGACTCTTTATAATAAATCATTGCGAATACTCAAACAAACAAAGACACAAAAAAGGCAAATACTTAAACAAACACATAGACATTAGCTTTCATTTATATAGATGTGGCTTAAGGCCAGGCATAACTTCCTAAAATATGATTTTTACAAAAACTTAATTGTTTTTGGACCATTATGACATTTAGTTATCCTTCTATGCACACTGTTAAATTCGAAACTAAATAAAACATAAATAATAATAAAAGTGTATTTTAATAACCACCTTTTTTTAGTAGAGTGTGTAAACATATGTCAGAATATCTAGAAAAAGTTGTTTTACTTACAGAGATGTGACATGTTATATCCATGACGAACCTTTGTACATTAAAAATGATAAAAGTTTTAATATTTGTCTAATCGTTTTTGTTTTAATTCATTTTGAAATATCATATAGTGGCATCACATTGTTAAAAAAATAATTTATTATTTCCAATAATAACCATAAACCTTTGACCAAAAATACCATATATATATATATATATATATTTGTCTTTGCCGGCCATCTTTGTTCATGTGACTTGCTGTAATTGGGTCTTTATTCAAAGGTTTTCGCTTTGGATGTCATTTTACATCTTTGTCACAAATTGGACATTTTTACGACTTATAACAAAAAGATAGAAAACTACAGTTATATCTGCCCTTAAAGCAAAACAAGACCAGATCCCATTCTTCGTTAAACTCTAATCGTTTTATGGCCAATAATGCGCGTAGTAATGTAAATGCGATAAAAGACTTCCGGGAGTAATTAGATAAATTAAGTTAATGATGATTTGCACTTCCAACATAGCTTCTGCAGGATATGAACCTTTGTCTTCGATATATATATATATATATATATATATTATATATATATATATATATATATATATATATATTGCCAACAACGATGCTAATTTGGCCATGGAACGCCCTAAAATATACTTGTGAAGTAGAAGAACAGCAACACATCCCCCGATAACACACCTACGTAGACGTCCACAGAGACTAACACACACAAACAGAAAGGAAAGGGGTGCACTATTTACAGTGATTAGGGACTGGGAAAGAATTCACCACTTCTTGATATATTGTGGTGTTATTTTCTTACGTAATGAAAACATATCAGAGGCAATACTCTTTAAAGATAAAACACTAACGATGTATTTTGGTTGTCATTCTATAACTTACCTACTGGAGAGAGGAAATCTCCAACTAGTATTATCTGTCAGAGAGTGAGACTGACCATTAATACGTCTAGGAAACAAACAATTCTGATCTTTAACTACTCATTTGGAATGAACGCGAACTATCTTGATACCAGAAATTCGTGATTTCAGTCCAACAAAATTCCAGTAATGTCAAGTGATGTGAATTTGATTACGAATTAATTTAAAAAAACCTTTATCATGAATTTAAGACGACTTTTCTTCAGCGCAGTGTGTTTTTCAGCTGTTTGGGCCTTGCTGTTACGGTGATTGATAAGTATGTTTTCATGGCAGTTGCTGATTGTATAAAAGACAATATTAGACACGCGATATTATAATTTCCTGTTAAGATCATCTTCCGCGTTTAATTTCTTTTAAATCATTATTATTATTATTCATATTCGTTATAACGTCTTGAGTCGGTGCATGTTAATGCATTTCATTCAATTGGCGTAGGTTTATTTTCATAATTGCATTGGTAACAAATATGACGGACGTGCATACGGGAAAAGACAGAAATGCAGAAAGACATTAATACAAACAAGCTGTCAGTCAGTCAGTCAGTCATTCAGTCAGTCAGTCAGACAGATAGATAGACAAACAGAAAGACAGACAGACAGACAGACAGGCATACATATACATACATGGTTGTATAGATATGGTGAACCAGACAGTTCAAAACGCTATTAAGGAGCCAAATACTGTGCATAAAAGGTTTTAATACAAACTAATTAATTTTGTATGTAATTTCTATTTGTACACCTTTGTTAAAGAAGCTCGTGGACTGCTTTACAGAATTTAAGGTCGTAGAATCGAATTCCGGTATTCCTAACATCTGTTTGGCGTTTCCTTTATTAGTATAAGGCTTCGACCTGGTTTTCCCAGTTTCCCTAGCAGAAGTCCTCCATTACCAGCCATATAGACTACGTGAGATAAGTGCCATGATTAAATAAAGAATCATTCATTTAATTTGATATTATAATTGCTCGTTTGTTTAAATATACGACCGATATACACGGACTTCGTATTATTCCTCCTGGTTAATTAATATGATAAGTAAACATAAGTTGCGTAGCTTGTAAGAAACTCGTTTTATTATTATTATTATTATTATTATTATTATTATTGTTGTTGTTGTTGTTAAAGATATGAAATTTAAATGTGGACTACTTTTATGAGCTATATTTCATACTTTAAACCATCTGCGTCACACGAAAGCAAACATCAATCAGCAATCGATATATCTTTCTACTGTGTTCACCGAAAACATCCCCAAAATATCCCCAAAAGCGATATATTTCCGACATCTGTCTGTATAATCTGTTAATAATAGTTCCGATTTTCATAGATGAACAATATTTATAGCATGCTAAATTAAATTTAATGGATATTAAAGACAAAATGAGATTTGCAGACTTTATTAAAAATACATTATAAACAGGTGTTGTTATGTGACACCTGTTTAGAGATATTGGTTTGTTTAGCAGAGCTTCTCTATAAATACAACTAACTCATCCTTTTGAATATTCTTAACTGGACAACGAACGGCTATCTGCAAATAGGTAAGTGTTAGATTTAATTTCTATTGAGTATAAAGGAGCTGTCCTATTTTACAAACGTGAGTAAATAGAGCGTTGGTGAGTTCGAATCAAAGTGGTTCACGACTATATGGGATATCGCATAAGATCATTCCATTTATTCAAGAGTTGCTTTTCGACCAACCAATCCAAGGTGTACCCCCTGACGAGGTTAAACAAAAACGAGACCACGCACTCACTTACTCACCCACTCATTCGCTCATTATGTATGTAATAGGAAGTGCTGTAATTATAGATATTACATATTATCTTAGTAGAAATTAAAGTTTCTGGATAATGTGACTGGCTATTTGATGGGTTTATGTGTACTCTCAGTTTTGTTGTCAGGATATTGAGTACCAGTATCTTCTATAATAATGTTTCACTGAAATAATGATACCACTCACACACTTTATCACTCACACACTCGCTAGTTGGCGCGTCCTCCAAATAAAATAGTATTAATAATACGTATCACTGATATAGCGCTCTATCCGGACATATTTGCTGTTCTAAGGAGTTTTACGGTATTTTTATCACTGACTTAGTCCTATATAAACCCAGCACACATCTCAACTCACCGGAGAGCATACAATACATCCTGCTATTATACCTTATAGGCACAAAGCGTTTTTCAAACACATAGCCATCACGTCTTGTCAGGTTCTCATTTCTGGCTGAGTGAACCTGTCGTCACGTGACAACATTAGACACTCCCAGAGAATCGAACCCTCTATTATAAATCCGACATTTAACTAAGCCTTATGAATTATAATCTGCAATAAGAGTTGTCTGTGTCCGGGGGAGGTGTGTGTGTGTGTGTCCGTTTTTGTGTCTTTTGTTTGTGTGCGTACGTGTGCATGCATGTGCCTACATTAGCGGTTGAGTACGTGCGTGTGTACGTGTATTTGTTTATAGCACAATCCCAAATAACGGATTCATAATCTGTTCACTAACACTTATATTATATTTGTTTTGAAATATTTCCAGTTCTGGCAGGTGTCTTAATCAAACAGAACAATGAAGATCTTGGTTTTGATGTTTTGTGTCGTCTTAGCTAGAGGAGCCGATTATTACGATCCAGCTGGTATGGTATATAGTACAGTCACATCACGTGTCATAACGTTTACATTATAGAATAACGTCTTTATGATATCATTATGATAATTAGTACCATTACAATTTACGTATCTGATCATATTTCAGTATCAAAAGCCTTAACCCTGTCATAAGTGTTGTTATTGGTAATATCACGTTGAAAACAGTATAACGTGTGATATAAGCAATATTATTGTTAATATATTGCTGAAAACAATATCATACTTTGATATCAATGTATTATTGTCGAGCTTATGCTGAAACCTGTACCATGTTGTTGTGATATAAGTACTGATATCGACGAAATCCTGGTGACAATATGTTATTTTTCATTTAATGGCGAGAAAATAAAGATATTTAGATCTTAACAAAATGTTCAGATACACCAAGGTGACGCGGAGAACATCCACGTGATGGGAACAGAGAAGATTTGAGGATGCCACCCGATCTGACAAACCACGGTATGAAGATGTTCTAAATGTTATCTATCATAATAATCATGATTAATAAACTATTGATCTATAGCGACTATCTTTGTTGTCCTTCCCTTTGTTAGGACGGCGACGACAAAAAGATTGTTGTAAGTCGTCGTCATCACAATCATCACCACCACCATCATCATCATCATCATCATCACATCATCACCATCATCATCATCATAACAATGAAGGATGTAATGATGAGGATAATGCTAATCATGTGGTGATTAAGATGATGATGATGATGATGATGATGATGATGAATTTAATTTGTTTAATGTATTTAAAATCATGTCAGAACGATAATTAAGCAGAACTACAAATATGACGTTATATATTTTGGACAAATATCGATCAGCTTTTAAAACCATTAATGACAAAGATCAAAGGAGCTTTAAGATCTAGAACAAGCACAGATCTGTAGATAAGCTGATGGTATAAAAAAGTCAATACAACGTTATGTGCACCATCCAGATAGAAAAATGCAAATAATAAAGAGATTTGTTAATATTGTCTCCTAGAGGAATATTTGCAATTAGTACACTTAGGCATAGATAGAGTATACCGAACCATTTCATGCTCATCGAAATTAAAACTTAAACACAGGTCGCAACTTAATACATAAATAAAAAAATGTATCTAGATAAGCTACGGTTACAGAGAAAACATGTCAGATATAGTTATGTGTCTGGCTGCAAGATGTATTGAGGTATCTAGATATATGAGGGGTACATTATGATTGCACACAGCCAAATCAACAGTTATATCCGCCACATTAACAGGCAGATCAGCCACACTAACCGTTACATCAGCCACACTATCAGTCAGATCAGCCACACTAACTGTGGTGTCAGCCACATTAACAATCACATCAGCAACATTAACAGTCGCATCAGCCACATAAACAGTCACATCAGCCACATTAACAGTCACATCACCTATATTAATGGTCACATCAGCTATGGTTTGTGTTGTTATCTGAGCTGGTTCTCGTCAAATAAAGTCCGTCTTTCCTTCCTATGCTTTTTTTGCCAAGATTCTTGACGCTTTCCGAGCTATTCGATAGCACCGTGGCCACAACGCTGTATCGTGAACTTCAGAGTTATGGGTTCGAATCCGACTAATATCTGTGTGTGTGTGTGGGGGGGGGGGGGTGTTGCTGTGACCAGTCTACTCTCGGCTATGTGATTCAGCTGGCGACCTCCGTCGAGTTGTAAATTCATATTTTCTATTCACGATAGTAATTTAAAATTATAGTACGACGGCTTGAACTGCCTGTCCGGGTTCAGCGTTTACATTGGTATCAGTGTTACTAATATTCACCCCTGCAAAAATAGTATCTAAGTACGTTATAATTGATTTAATAAATTAGATAACAGAAGTTGGAGCCTTTATGACAGTATGGGAATTTCAGTTAAACCTGTGTTTGTAAGGCCTTTTCCAATAAAGTGGTTTTAACGATGTTTTGTCCAAGCTATGAATAGTGGCGAGACTAATTACTTGTTTTAAACTGAACAAATCTAAAGTCAATGGTGTATAGATAATTTACTTCTTAATTCAATGGAAAGAAAACCCAAACGCAATTTAATATTTGCACGAGAGTAACTTTTAACATCTGGATAACTTAACTTTACATATTACCTTGTAAGAGCCTACTCACATAATATATATATATATATATATATATATATATATATATATATATATATATATATATATATTATATAAGAAACACAAAGTCTACTAATGTTAAAAACAATCAAGTTTATATATGGTTTTTTAAAGCGCAAAATGTTCGACCTTCCACAATAACTTCTGTCACCTTGTTATCTGCCAAGGTTCTTTATCATAAATATTTATTCAGTTAATAATGGCATCGTATAATTTAAGCAATATCTGGCGTATTCTTACCATCATAATTGTAATTGCTCCCTGTAAGTGACAGCCAGGTATCTATACATAAAACATCAAGAAGATTTGTCATCAAAAATACCGATTTCCCGAATTGATCCAATTTCCATCTATCATAACGTTTGTATATATCGAGCAAGAACAAATCCAATTATTGATCATAACGTTTTTATAACAAACCTATTACAACGAAGAAATTTGCAATCTTAATGATTTTCGTTCTAGTCGGTTAACAAATACGTTACTAAGCAACGTAAACACTTGCATTATCCTTCGTTTTAATTACTTAATGTTATGGCCATTTATTTATAATCCGTAAAATCGATCAAATCACTTCATCTGGAACATCGCTGTATGCAATCATGG
Organism: Paralvinella palmiformis; assembly: GCA_025642065.1. NCBI lineage: Eukaryota > Metazoa > Annelida > Polychaeta > Terebellida > Alvinellidae > Paralvinella > Paralvinella palmiformis. The sequence goes on from JAODUP010000029.1 coordinate 1,077,696, forward strand.
AATTGAGTGATTGAATGAGTGATTGATTAATTGATTGACTAAGTGTGTGAGTGAGTGAGAAGGTGAGTGAGTGAGTGAGTTAATGCCATGTTATCCCTAGGAGATGGTCACAACTGGTACATATGATGCGTTTCAGTAGGGAACCTCTCTCAGACGATAGTACTTTGCTTTGATCTGAACCGTGATCTACAGAATTTAAACGTAGCACTATTCCTGCTACGCTAAATCAGGTGTCTGACACCGAGATGGCCATTGTCTTTTCTGGCTGTTGCTATATAAATATTATCACTGACACGAGACAGCCTTTGTGTAATATGCTGTTTATAATAAAAAATACTAAAGAATTTTTTTACTTAGGTAATGGATAAAAATAAAAATTTTTTTTAATTTTAAAATAATCTAAGACCCATACTCTCTAAAATAATAATAATAATTAATAAGAAAGTTAATAATATTTTCTTTCAGTATTGTATTCATGAACTATGGAATTCATTTTATAATATATGTAATAATAATAATAATAATAATAATAATAATAATAATAATAATAAAAATTAATTTAAAAATAATAACTATTATAATAACAAAATAATAAAATAATAATAATAATGATATAATAATAATAATAATAATAATAATAATTTTTTTAATAATAAAATATAATAATAATAATATAATAATAATAATAATAATAATAAAATTAATGAGGAAGATGATGAAGATGATAAATAATAAAATAATAAAATAATAATAATAATAATAATAATAATAATAATAATAATAATAATAATATAATAATATTATTATTATTAATAATAATGATGATGATGAAGATGATGATTTATGATAAGAATAATAATAATAATATTAATAATAATAATAATAATAATAATAATAATAATAATAATAATAATAATAATAATAATAATAATAAAAAAATAATAATAATACTAATAAAAAATAATAAAAATAATTTTTAAAAATAATAATAATAATATATATGATGATAAAATAGAAAATAATAATAATAATAATAATTTTTTTAAAAAAAAAAAAAAAATGACTGCTTCGATTTGATTGGATCTGATGGATTGACAAGTTAGATTACCTATTTTATTTCAAACAACCGAATCTGCCTGCAAAATACTTCAGAGAAATCTCACATGACATTCTTTATAATTTCAATTCGAATAGATCAGTAATTGGTTTGATTATATCTGACTTCCATCCAAATTCAGGCAAATGGATCGGAATCGGTAAGAATTGCTCTAATTATGGACCAGAACTTTGACGCCTAACTACTGATACATGTATACTGACGTCAGAAAGGCTCGGTATTTGTCAAACTCAGCTGAACATCGCTATTCTTTGAGTAGAGTGTCGTCCATTATGAGGGAGGAGAAAGAGGATATTGCACCTTTAAGTATAATACGGATCGGTTCTTCCGACCACCGATTATGGTATTATTGTTTGATCCGTGGGACATTAACGTTAACGTGTGCCTATAACAATGAATGACCCGGAAGTGGGGTGAAGGTTCTGGAAGAGTTTGTATCGCTCAGACGTACACATTTAGGTGTGCTAGGAAATGGAAGACTCTCTCTCCCTCCCTCTCTCTCTCTCTCTCTCTCTAACACGCACGCACGCACGCACGCGCGGTCAGGTGGTCAGTTTTTTCCCGTTCAAATAGTTACCATCGGGTGAAGACTAACAACCTCCGACAAATGTTAACATAACCATGTTTACAAAATGTCCTTCATCTAAATTAATTTAGTTAAAAATTCATATGATTAATAAATAATTTATTATTATATCGTATGATATTAATCTTCCTGTTGACAAATAGTACATTTACAATTATTCTGAACAGCTTGGTTAGTGTCATCGTTACAGGTTATATAGGACTCTATATAAATTTTGTATATTATTATTATTATTATTATTATTAGTAGTAGTAGTAGTAGTATTGTGCTAAGTCGTGCATTACTAATTTCTAACATCTGTAGTCTGACTTATTGTTATGCCCTTTCTATTATCTCACATCAACATCAATAATATTCAGATTCGAGCCACGTTCAACCGATTATTTGATTATTTCACTTTGAGGCAATTTGTCTAAAGTCCATTAAATCTTCACACAAACTGATAATGTGTAATGTGAACTTATTTAGTGATGACATTCTATTGGAAGTGAGAGTGAGTGATTGATTTAGTCATTGAGTGGATGTGTGAGTGATCGAATGGTTGAGAGAGTGATCGAGTGATTAAGTGGGTGAGTGGGTCAGCGATTGAAATAGTGTTTGAGTGAGGGAGGTAGTGTGGGAGGGAGTGGGTTTTGAATGAATAAGTAAGTGAGCGAGCAAGCTATTGAATAGTAGGTTAATGAACGACTGAATGATTGAATGAGCGAGTAATTGAAGGACTAAGCAAGTGAGTGAGTGAGTGATTGATTGATTGATTGATTGATTGATTGATTGATTTATTGATTGATTGATTGAGTGAGTGAGTATTTTCCTCCTATCCGGCGTTGGTTATGTCAGAGATTAGCGATTCCACAAAGCAGCTTCGCATAAACATGTACTTACGCCAGTAACTGGACAGATCATGTTCAGTAGTCAAATGAAAAAACAAACAATATATTTTACGTTGATGCGAAGTAAAATGTCCTGAAATGTCTCGGACGAATTGCGTCTACGTTGACCATGGGAGCATTGCCTTGCCATGGCATATTGCTGAATAATGAAATAAACTGTGAGAAAACAATAAGAATAATGTATATTTAATAAAGCGCCCTTACTAGCAGGAGCCATTCAAATGCGCTGTACAAATAATATGTTGGCGTGTTGATGCATGTTAATACATTGGTCAAAAATAACCCAGAGATAATGATTTATTAACTATATTTGCAATCGGGCTTATCGGAACATCCAGACAATCGTTCACAAGCCATGTAATCTATCTTATATCATATGCCAAAATACACCAGTTTCAATGATGTAACTTATCTAAGAGCTGAACTATCCGAGAAATATTCCAATGCCATTACATCGAGAGTCAGGGACAGAACTTCAATAGTTTACACCAATACAGTTAAATTTGGCTTACGATGTGATATTCTGGCCAACTTGTGGGGCTCCTTTGAATAAATTCTGGCGAAGCAATGATCTCTTGTTGAATATGGCATGTTGTGAAGTGATGGATTATAAAAGGCCTAAAATTGTCATAAACCGTATGAATATGGTTTTTGAAAAAAAAAAAATTCAATTTTCCGTATTATGAGTTATACCTGACAAAAAGACGAAGTTACCTTTAATCCACTAGGACTATCATATTCCAAAATATCCTTGTTAGCAGTGTACCAATACAATAATGATTATATTAATAATTCAGATTTCATAAAGTATTCTTTCTATTAATCGCCATACAAACCAGCTGCATACTGAAGCACTAAATATTAAACACCAAATTAGATTTGACCTTGAACAAATGGGAAAAAGTACAGATGTCATAATTTGATATATGATAGTAGGAAGATGGAAGATGGCATAATTTATGACAGAACAAAAATAAATGGACATTATTGATTTATTGTAGAGAATGAATGTGTTTATTTGTTTTTTTTTAGTTTTTTTTTAGTGAGAGCATCCTGATGGCCCAGTGAGTAGAGCGTGGCGCTGTAAACCACCAGGTGCTGGGTTAGAATTTGGCTCATTCCTGCGTTTGTGAGATGTCTTCATTTAACCCGTCGTGCCTCGGCCATATGTCCTTGGTTTGACAAACCCCCGAGGCCTAACCACTGAAATCGACTGATCTCTTAAATGACAATGAAGTGTTTATATCAGGTGGTATTGTTACCATAGCACAGAATTCCGACTGATTGTACATACCCGATTGTAAAAATAAATAAATATTTAAAAAAAACCACACCTGGACAAATAAACTACTCTCAGTAATTACGTCCTACTAATAGCTTCTTGAGATTGTGAGGAAATCTTTATGTCAACAACAGACATCATGCCGTGACTAGTTTGATTGAAATAATATAAGACATCTCTGAATGATAAATTTAGAATTTTAAATATATGGCATGTTCACGGTAGAAAACATTGCTGGTTGTCTATCTGTGTGCAAGATTAGATGTTTGTGTGGAATTATATATATATATATATATATATATATCAGAGCACAGGGTCAGATTACTAAGAACTGTGCAGTCAATCAAATTCAGACTAGATCTTTAGCATTGAATATCAAATGTCAAGATCTTTACCGTCGAATATGACATTTATACCGAATTCTAAACTTATTATTTGACCCTCTAAGAAGACAATAATCATTGAGATGGTCAATTGTCTAGAAAATGTTTGCCTTTTATTATTTAAATAAATATCATCATCATCATCATCATCATCATCATCATCATCATCATCATCATCATCATGTTTACTACTACTACTACTGCTTGTGTTGTTGAAGGCAACTCCGTGGTCCAGAGATAGCGTGTTCGACACAGATCACTACCACCCATGTTCAAATCTCGGCGTGGGCATATTGAAGGTTGTTTCATCCTTGGTTTCGCTTTATTACTTACCTCATGAACAAAGGTGTCTGTAAAACACCAACCATCAACTGGCGTTGTTCTTCTTGATGTTGTTCTGTTTTTGTTATTTGGAATTGTTTGTCTTACATCGACATTTGTCACATCTGAAATCGAAGCCCATCATTGAAGGATGAAACATCCAATAGAATTGGGCAGCACCTGAAGTTATTCAGCATAGCACGAAACCCACTGGGCCACGTAAAGGCTTTGTCGATGTGACGGTCACGTGTATTGTAACGGTCACATGTCAATGCGACGATCACGAGTTCTGTACCTCACGGGTTAATGGCTAACGATAACGGAAATGCTTTCCGTTCGACACCACCGAAATTTAGTTATCTTCTAAACACTTAATTACTCAGCTTTAAGTAACCATGTGAATGGTCCAAATGGATGATCTACCTATACCCCCAACAGGCGAAAACAATACACACCCAAAAAGTTGATTTCGTTTGATGGTACGGCTAAGTTTTCCTGTCTCCAAGAAGCTACACGTATGTGCCTAACCACGTTACGAGTTCGGCTGCGGATACATCCTACACTTGGAGAGTGGAGGATGAAAACCGAATAAACACTCACATCTTTAGAAGTCCCTAGAAAACTTTAACTCTAAGTTTAAGGACATAACTCAGTAACGATAGAACGTAGGCCTAGACACGTCCGTCCTGTTAGACACGGCCATAACGTCACATCTGTCTAGCTCATCCCCGGCCCATCGGGCGACAAACGGGTCTAATCTGGCAAAACTGAGCCTCGAATTTCCCGTTATATATGACCCGGGGGTCGGGTTTACCATCCCTAAGATCTGCGATAAACGCGACATCTAGCGAGTTAAACAACGAGATAAATCTTGGTGGACATACGTCACTTTGTGGGGGTGAGTGGGGGTGAGTGGGGGGACTTGGGGTGATGAGTATTGGGTGCCGTGATGTTATTTACTATGCGGGTACACGACCGAGCGGGTTCGTTTGTTAAACTTGGAAGCTACAAAGATAACCATCGAGTCGAAGCCGGGATAAATATCCCTGATCTTGGTTGTCAGAAGCGTTGTCAGCGGGGATGATCTGACCTGTCGTGAGAATGAGTGAGTGAGTGAGTGAGTGAGTGAGTGAGTAGAGTGAGTGAGTGAGTGAGTGAGTGAGTGAGTGAGTGAGATTATCATATGAATTCTGTTAATCAGATTTGAACCCATATCTGAAGGTCAGGAGCAGGGGGCACTGCCAGTTATGGTTCACACACACACACACACACACACACACACACACACACACACACACACACACACACACACACACACACACACACACACACACACACACCCTATCTCAAACAACAACAACTCCTCCCCTCTCTTCTCTCTCTCTCTCTCTCTCTCTCTCTCTCTCTCTCTCTATATATATATATATATATATATATATATATATATGTCTGTTCATGCGTCCTCCCTTAAAAACTATCTTTAATACAGTTGCAATTGGGTTAGTCGTGGTTTATTGCTATTAGTATTAACTGAATTTATTCTGATTTATGCTTATATTACACACATTATTCATACTGTGTATTAATAATTTATTTCTCCATTTTAGGTTTAATCTTTCTTGGCCGTGTTTCGACACAAAGCCTGGTTTTGTTTAATCATAGTTTCTTCTTTTTTATATTTAGATTATCCTCTTTTGGATTATTTTAGAATTTTTTTTATAATTTTTCTCTAATTTTACCGGTAATTAATTATACTTACAATTAAATATATTTTTTTTAAATCAGTTTGGAGTTAATTGTTGCTTGAATGAAAGTATAACACCTGTGCCAGCGCCTTAACTATCTTTATAAAACACACACACACACACACACACACACACACACACACACACACACACACACACACACACACACATATATATACACGCACACACACACACACACACACGCATATATATATATATACATACACACACACACACGCATACCCACGCACGCACACACATACTTACACATATAGAGACGGGGGTGTGATGGAGTGATTCTTAAATCCCTCAGATTGGCAACAAAAACAAACACAAACAAAACAACATTCAACAATAAACAGACTCAGACCCTCAGAATTACTTCATCGTCCTGTGTGTTCCTTGGATGAGAACATAGCGCACAGGGCTCCCCCCGCACCTCCTTCGATCTCCTCATTTCGAATGCCGGAGAAAGATACACGGGAAGCAATTGCCGCGAAGGTCAAAGGCTGGGAATAAATTGTGTTAAAAGCGCAACAACTCATCTTTGGAAAAGTCAGTCATAATTCACATTTAGCGCGTGGATCTCCCGGGAAACTTATTCCCCGAACGCTCGATCAGATCCTACGACTGAGTATTAGTTTTATGGTCTCCGAATGGCCGAGCCGCGCGTGACGTAGGAGACAGGTGGGGGTCGGTGCCTCGTCATTTCCGGGTGGAGGGCATTTTCGTAGCCCAATAATTCCATAGCCGATCCCATCCGTCGGTCTTCCAGTGCCCGTATCTTGCCGCGAGGTGGCGCTTTACGACCCGGTCGAGTCGCGGCCGCGGTTGGTATATTGCCGCGAAATCGGTCCATCGAATCCGCCATCACGTGACGTCAGAGAGGCGGCGGCAATGCAAAGAATTATAATCCGTCGTGTTGGTATTTATTGAGTCTGTTTTCGATTTTATTGGTTTCCCGGCCCGGATTAAGTACCACCGCCAGGGGAAAGATTGGCTCCTGTCGTGTTGTCGGCCATTCGTTCTCATCATCCGGACGTAGCCCCGGGGTCGGGGCCAACGATAAAGGGGGGAGTCAGAGGTCAGGGGTCAGCGATTTTACGCCCATATTGGCATGGCCGATGGGATAAGCGTTCTATTGCCAGCCGACCAGTCAATTATGTTGAAATGTCATATTTTACGATTGCAATTAGCTCAATTATGCTGCCGTAACCAGTATTGTTGCACTGAGAACAGTTGGCATTATGTAATATGATTACTCTATTTTTGTCTTTGAATAATATTATTATTACTAATATATTTTCCTATCCCCGGTTTTAATGCACGAAAATTTTTAATATTTTACCTGTAATAAAATGTTGGCTTAAGTATTACATTTCCATATTTGATAGTTTGTATATGCAAATTTTTTTTGGTAACATTTACCATTGAACGATCTGTTTTCTTAATGTAAAAACAATCAGTTTTACCGTTTATAATAATAACATTTTGTGATAAAAATTATTAATAACATTTATAATTCATTATCCCACATTCCCAATAAACTGCCTAATCTAGTATGACCTGTAGCCTAGACTTGCCAGGTTAGGTCCCATCGGCTATTTTATTAAAGTGATACCCTCTGGTCATACTGCAATCATAATGATAAATGGTGTACCTTTGAAGTTTATTCCGAGGAGGTTAATCGTAATAAGAATGTACTATTTCAACCTTCATTAATTTAATTTCTATTACTAACCCTATTGCAATTTTCTTCCACCGACATTTATTACTGGCACACTTACCATCGCGCGAATAAATTTAAGCATCGCTATGACTACTACTCCCACACGTTATTGGGCGCTTCCGTGGTCTAATGGGGAGCGCTTTGGATCATAGCTGACTAGGACCTGAATTCGAATCTCGGCTTTGCCATATCTGAAGGATGTTTCGTCCATCACCTCGCTTCCTTACCTTTTGGAGGGCGCTAAGACATCAATCATCTTACATGTCAATATTATCCAGGACCTGATTATTGTGCTGTGATTCTAAACCCCTTCCCTCGTCCAACTTTATAATTCATTAATATCCCGAACTTACATGAACTACCAACTGACTCTTCCTTCTAATGTACCCAGGTAAGTCGCCGATAAGTATTCGGCCTATTCCGGCACTATTCATTCAGTGCGCAACTCGACGTTTAAAACAATTTAGCGCACTTTGCACTAAGGACGCTGTCGACATAAATATGGCGCTTATCAATGCCCACCCTTTAGGGACTTGGTTTACCTTTCGTTGTACGACTGCACACCCTTTTCTGTGACTGGGCATTGTTGAGTTAAGGAAAAATCAAAATTATTAGAAGAGGAACCGTGTATTATTGCCGGAGTACTGCCAATATTACCCACTCCTGAGTAGAATATACACGATTTTAAAATCGTAATGATCTCAATAATGAACAGACTGAAAGGTTACAATAAGAGAAAAAATCGATGGATATATATATATATATATATATATATATATATATATATATATATATATATATATATATATATATATATATAATAATAACTGCATATCTTATGAAGTAACAGAAATGTTGAAATAATAGCATTTATTAAGTATTTCCATATTTACTGACTCTTTGATGATGATGATGATGATGATGATGATGATGATGATGATGATGCTGCTGCTGCTGCTGATGATGATAATATTAATACTACTACTAACTAATAATAACATCAACGATGAAAAACAATAATATCGAAGTAAATCAAACTCAGTGCTATTCAAAGCTGTTCCGCATTCAAACGATAATATGAGGTCAATAAAGGGAAGTTAAAAATTGGAAGGTTCTATTTTTAAAAAAATCTTTTTAAAAAGTTGAAAACTTTGTGACAGCTTTATAATAAAATCCCAACTTGGGGCCAACACTTCAAACGTAGTACGGGTGAAGGAAATTGTCGGCCAAAGCCAGTGAACCTTTTATGTTATTCTTTAAGTGGGAAACCCGTTACTTGGGGTGAAGGAACCCTTTTATATGAAAGGGATTCCATTCAAAAAAAAAAAAAAAAAAAAAAAAAAAAAAAAAAAAAAAAAAAAAAAATTTTTTTTTTTTTTTTTTTTTTTTTTTTTTTTTTTTTTTTTTTTTTTTTTTTTTTTTTCTTATAGTATGTGTTATATAAGCATATGTACTTATCCTATTATGGGATTTTCCTAAAGATTCCACCTCCCCCCGCCATATGTTCTATCATTTATATCACGTGATCATCATCGCGTGAGTGCGCTCCGATGGCACCGAGGTTAGAGAAATGTGCTGCAAATCCGAAGGCTGTGGTTGAGAATCCGACTCATACCTGTATTTTTTCGGGATTTGCTTCACCATGAAGATGCACCTCAACCCCAACCAGATGTGACCATTACCGGGACTCAATTACTCAACTCATCACCACATGATTTCCATTACCTCACGAGTAATACCTCATCATTACCTATTCGTCACTTCCATCATCCCATTTTCATCACATCATTATCAACAATAAATTATGATCATTGACAAATGTTCATCTTCCCCCTACTTTTCTTCATGCTTATTACTATGATCTCCATCAACCATCATCATTATCATCATCATCACCATCATCATCATTATCATCAACCTTCATAATTATCAAGATTCATCAACATTAACCATCAATAACATTCATCAGCAGCAGCAGCTTCATCATCATGACCTCATCATTGACGTGGATCAGGACGTCATATCCAGACAAGAACATATCCATTTGTCACCGTATGCGATTGCGTTTCCCAACCGGAAGTCGCCATCACTCGACTGACAAGGACACAGCAACAATGGCTTTAGCCTCCGTTATCAAACTGAAAGCCGCTTCTTGTCAGATGTGATGTCATCCTTTCCACATCGAGCGGGTTCGATATCGGCGAATTGAATCTCCAACATACATAATATCTGATACGGATATACAGATATGGCGGAATGGGAGGGGGCACTTTTGGGAGTGGGCGTTAGACCTTGTAGGATATCGCCGCTACGTAGAAGAGTGGTGTGGGAGAAATGCGAAGGTTCGCCGTTTGAATCCAACGGAATGAGCGATTTTAGTTTAGAAAGTGATGTAGCCCACTGCCGAATCTCTCTTTCTCTCTCTCCGTGTGTGTATATGTGTGTGTGTTTGTGTTCGTGTGTGTGTTCGTGTGTCTCTCTCTCTCGCGCACGCACGCGTGTGCACCCCCACACTCGCACACACACCCATATACACAGAGAGAGAGAGAGAGAGGGGGGTGGAGCCGCACAGACAAACAAAGACATACGCGCGCGCCCGCACATAAACACACACACACACACACACACACACACATACACACACAACTATCAGATTCGTCTCGAAGACTTGAAAATATGTGACGTATCTCACTCTATACTATCTTGGATCCAGAGCCTATAGTTCAGGAATATTTACTGGATGCTAGCAGGTGGTTGAATATGTAGCTTAGTCATACATGTTCAAATAATGCGATGGAAGATAGATCTATCGGTTCTACTCGAACTATAAAATCTTAACAATGCCGGATTCAATCTACGGATTCCACGCATAAAAAGATAAATCTTTTGATGTCAGCTCGGTGTCCAGGATTGTATTTATAAGCTGAGTTCAGAAACTGTAATACTTCTAAACAAAGCGCCGCCATCAAAGTTAATATTCAGGATATAAACCATACACCAGTGTACTGGATCCAGACTGCCGTCTATAAACACGCATCCTTTGAATTGGTATCTAAAAAGGATCCGTACAGAGTTAGACAAATCTCCGGATATTTCCAGGGTCAGTTTTTTCTTTTTCTTTTTACTACGTTCCAGTTGTTGAGATAATGTGACACTACACGATAAGTACCAAAGGCGTGGGTTCGAATACTTGTTCGATCAGGTCTGTTAGGTCATCGATAGTAGCCTCGTCTCGATCATGGCATTTCTCCATGAGGAAGCCAAAAGCCTCATAAGGTCATACATTTCAGATGAGAATAGTGAGGAAGCTTGATGAACAAATGCTATCTCGATATCTGTTAGGTTAGCTTAAGAAACGAGAATTACATGTTAATAATTGATGAAGTCGTATGTTGATCCATGCATTTCAATCAAGATACCGACAGTTTTCTAGTGACCCCTTCACTGTTTCCCTTCAGTCGCGCGCTCTCTCTCTCTCTCTCTCTCTCTCTCTCTCTCTCTCTCTGTATATATCTATATATATATATATCCCATAGCACCTTTGCCCAATTGGTATCATAGAATGTTTGATACGTTCCCTGATCCCAGCCAACGGGATCCAAGAAAGTCATTATTCGGGATCTATAGGTGTACTAACGTGTTGCTAATTCCACAATTCGGGACACATTAAGACCTTGTTTATGTCACTTTCGGTGTCGTGCGCATTGTGAATCAGACCGAAAGAAGATCATCAAAGGCGATCATGTGACGAAATCATGAGACGACCTCACGTGACGACATGTTTAGGCAGCCGGAAGGCCATCGGATGAAAGTACAAACGTTCTTGGGGCTGGATCTGTTGGTAGATGGTTAACATGTGCGAATGACCATCTGGATTGAATCGAAATTTATAATTTATAAAATGTACAAATGTTACACACATTCACGCACGCACGCACGTACGCATACACACACAAACAGACACACACAGACACAGATACAGACATACAGACATACAACAGACAGACAGACAGAGAGAGAGAGAGAGAGAGAGAGAGAGAGAGATGTATTGACTGTAAGTCACTCACTGGAGCGACAGTAATATATTTGTCTAAATCAGGATCGTACTATGCCGTTTGCCTCAATCCTTCTAATTCCCCAAATTCTACCCGGATCATCTATCATCGCTGTTGCATATATATGCCAAGTTGTATCCTGATTTTACGAGTCACAAATTCGAAGTTTTAACCCTTTTCCTATCACATAGGCAGCCATTATTATAAATAACCACTGAAGATACTTTTTGGAATTTGTGTCCATAATTAAAGACTAGCCAGTATTGTTGCTGCGATTAGTTTTTAAATGAAGACAATGATCGATGTTTTACGACCACTTTTGTGCACATGGTTGGCTAAATGGGCCGAGCGACCCACGTAGGTAATGAAGCGAAATTAAAGGTGAAACACCCTTCAGATATGGCCACGCCGATTTGGTAGTGAGCTGTGGTCCAACGCGCTGCCGGTTTTACCACAGAGGCGTGCGGCGATTAGTTCTTAAGATAAAACCTAAGATTTCTTAGAGTGTCTTTTATTTACGAACAGGTACGCCAGTGAAGTATTTATTTCATTGCGGACAACTTTTGGCTACCTCAATAGACAAGGTATGTATTACCTATATGTACTAATTGTGTGTTCGATTCTAGACATAATTCTACAAATGCTGATAAAAGTTGCCATCGGTTGACCGACATCGATGGAAGGTCGTATTATACGGGTGCCGGCTAATTCAGGACACTCTGTAGTCTCCTCGACCCGTTCCATCAATGCCATTTTTCCGAACGAGGCCCACTCCATCCTGTTATGGTAATTATAAACATCGAACATCCGGTATGATGGTGAACCATGAGGGCAATAATTGGACGTGTCAATTGAGGAATGTCCTTGACGTGGGACGAAGCGTCAGTCCTATGTCATCGTAGTTAGCGATTTTTGGTGGTCGGTAAGATATGTCCGCCATACGGGAGTTGTTGACCGCTATTGAGGGAAACGACGAAATAGACTTTTTAGGTACTTAATTAGAGCTTTTTAAACGGCGAGAAACGAATAGGTTTATAAAATGTATGTTTGGTTCATATATAATACCATAAATCGCCCGGAAGTTGATGACGGCTGGAGTCTCCTGTCAGGAGAAATATTCATTGTTTCATTCATTACCAATTCGAACGCTACTTTTTAAGTACATTTTTAACAGTTGTACTCTGACAGTGGACAACCGACTCTAAGACATCACGACTGTAGGCTGTTTGTTATTTGGAGTTATTTGTGGAACAGCGACTTAGGGATTGGTGAGCCATTACTCAACGCCGTCTGATAAATCACGTGAACGGGATGGTGGTCCATGATGAATCGTCCAGGCGTTGAGAGAGCCATATTTCAGGTCGGTGCCGGTTCCTTTTATTCCAGGGTTAAAAGGCCAACACGTCTGTGACAGATGTGCGACATAAAATCCACCCAAGTTGTAATCAGCCACAAGAATACAGTCCCTGTAACTTCCCATAAGATAAAAGGTAGAAGCAGCATCTCTAATTTCACTCACTCATTTACTGGCAAATTCATTGACTCACTCATCGTCACTCATTAATTCACTCACTCACGTATTCAACTAAAATCCTCTTTACTACATTAGACCCATCATTGGCACATATTCAAGATTTAACCATCCGCAGAACTAAACATTACTCAACTCACTCAGTCAAACATTCACTGACCACAAACACACGCACTCACTCACTCACTCATTAACTCACTCAATCACTGATATAATAGCTGACTTATTCACTCAAACACGTTTTACTCATTCAATAACTCATTTACTCACTCACCCCTCACTCACTCACGTGATCTCTTAAATATATACTCATTCACTAATTCACTCACTCCCTCATTCACAAACGCAACGAAGGAATGAATGAGTCAATCGCTCATTCAGTCATTTTATATCTCACTCACTCACTCCATCTCTCCCTCATTCACTCACTTACTCTCTCACCCACTTATCTTGTCACTCACTTGTTCTATCACATAGATACCCCTCTCACCAATTTACACGCTGACTCATCCCCAAATGCTACGAATGATTAAATCAATCAATTGCTGAGTCAGTCACTCTCTAGTTTATATATTCAGTCACTCACCCATTCAGTCACCCACCTATTTAATAACTCACTTTCTCACTCGCGTTTTCACTCACTCAATAATATCTTTACTTATTCACTTACTCACCCCTCACTCATTTACTCACTCATTCACTTGGTCATGCACTTTGTCACGTGTTCTTTTACATAGATACTCATCCAATGATTCACTCACTCACTCATTCACAAATCCAACAAATGAATGAATCAACCAATCGCTCACATCATCTCACTCACTCACTCACTCACTCACTCACTCACTCACTGACTCACTCACTCACTCACTCACTCACTCACTACTCACTCACTCACTCACTCACTCACTCACTCACTCACTCACTCACTCACTCACTCACTCACTCACTCACTCACTCACTCACTCACTCACTCACTCACTCACTCACTCACTCACTCACTCACTCACTCACTCACTCACTCACTCACTCACTCACTCACTCACTCACTGACTCACTGACTCACTGACTCACTGACTCACTGACTCACTGACTCACTGACTCACTGACTCACTGACTCACTGACTCACTCACTCACTCACTCACTCACTCACTCACTCACTCAC
>JAODUP010000029.1:1095000-1110000 GCA_025642065.1 Paralvinella palmiformis
CATTCATGCGCTCACAAATTTCGCCTCCTTTTCAAAGATTAGACCAAATATAAATATTTCCTTTGAGTTTGACCTTTTCGGGATCCCGGATTCCCTGTCATCGACTTAGCAATACAATTATCGACGGAGCCTTGTTCGTCGAACGATTTGGCATTAATTCGATATAGATGGCGCCACAAATAGCAACGTCACGTGCGCTGTTTTGTGCCGTGTATTTCGGAAGCCGCAATCCGATTAGTTCCTCTATTTCGTCTCGGTCCTGCGTCACTTCCGCATCGCTAAGTACGTCGACGTGGCCGACGTAAACCTCGTTTATTACGCCGATGACGTAAAAGTGGGGGAATAATAATTATCAAGGGCATAAAAGGGGGGAATTAGAAACAAAACCGACGTCACACGAACCGGCGGTGACGTTACAATGGGAGTTGGGATTCAGATGGCGCCACCAATCGGTAGACAATAATAACTT
The DNA here is from genome assembly GCA_025642065.1 of Paralvinella palmiformis. Taxonomy (NCBI): domain Eukaryota; kingdom Metazoa; phylum Annelida; class Polychaeta; order Terebellida; family Alvinellidae; genus Paralvinella; species Paralvinella palmiformis. The sequence continues at coordinate 1,095,470 of JAODUP010000029.1, forward strand.
TGATCTGTTAGAGATCCGGGGATCGAATTGATCAGATAATGGTCGATCTAACATGTGAAAGGAATTAATATTGGTTTAGGAAGATTTACCGTAAATGGATGTTTATTTGATAGAAACTATCAGGTGCGTGCTCTTTCTCTCTCTCTCTCTCTCACTCTCTCTCACTCTCTCTCTCTCTCACTCACTCTCACTCTCTCTCTCTCTCTCACTCTCGCTCTATCTCTCTCTATCTCCCCCCTCTCTCTCTCACTCACTCACTCTCTCTCTCTCTCTCACTCACTCACTCTCTCTCTCTCTCTCTCTCTCTCTCTCTATATATATATATATATATATATATATATATTATTATTAGTAGTAGTAGAAGTAGCAGTAGTAATAATATTAGTAATAGTAGTAGTTGCGGTTGGAGTGGTCGTGATAATAGTAGTAATAGTGGTAATTCTAGTAGTGGTAGTAGTAGTAGAAGTAATAGTAATAGTAGTAATAATATTAGAAGTAGTTGTAGTGCCAGTATTATTAACAAAAGAAGAATGACGAATTGTTTAAGTTGTGAAGTTTATTTCGAATAATTAATATTATCGATTTATTATTATCGATTTATTATTATTATTATTATTATTATTATTATTATTATTATTATTATTATTATTATGCTCGGCATGATTCTTATGGTTATAAACCCCGGTTATTCTACTCATTTAATCTAAGTGTTACCTCCTGCCCTACTCACCTCTGACCTGACCTACTCTACTCATCGTATTAAATTATCCTCATCGCCGTCCCTGCCTCATGAATTCGTTTATCTATAGTTGCTCGCATGAATATTCATGAGGCCTATTCCCGTTATGAATTCGGCATCGTTTACCCAGTTAGCCAACCATAATACACACCGACATAACACAGATCCCATGCGATCTATACGTACTTAACCGGCCTATTTTTCCACTATTCACACTTCAAGCGGACGCTTGCGTTTGACCCAGACGGCGATCCATAACGCCGACGGGAGCGCCATCTTTCAGCATCTCGGCCCAAAATGGTGGACATATTTTGGCCTTTTCCCGGCTTCGTACGCCATTATGACGAATGTCCGTCGGCCAAACTGGCGACATCGGTCAATTATAAACATACCTTTGCAGCTCTACCTGTCCACCGCCGGCACTGGTGACCATATATCGGACGCTAACCGATACCCATGGTAACCGTCCCGCGTTATGACGCGGCCGGAAGTGCGTTCTTTCGCCGGCTTAGTTGTAAACATTCATTTCCCGTGGACGACCGCGTGACTTACGACTTATGACGTCACGAAGCGTATTGTGGACGTAATAGCCGTATCGCCCTCGGGTCACGTCCGCTTTTCGTGATCACTTCCCAGAGATTTGTCACGTGGTATGGTTCACAATTCGCGCTTTTGTTTATTTCGCAATCTGTCACATGGTCAACCATATCCGGTCCGTCTATTTGGCTCGGTGCCAAAATCTGCCCGGATTACATAATAGGGTTTTTATTACACAATAATTGTTTCCTTGGATGTTAAAATCTTCACGGATTTTCAGTTCATATCCGCTTTCCGGCGCGATGGCAAAAACGTTGAGCGTTTTATCGAAATACGACAGTACTCTGGTTCGAATCCATTGACTGTCTGTCGTTCTTACGTATGTTCATTGATTAATGGCGGGACACATCACTCGAGATTTTCAAAACAGATGATGTATGACATTGAGTAAGTTAAGTTATATTGAACTAATTGAAGCCACATTAGTGATTGATTGATTGATTGATTGATTGATTGATTGATTGATTGATGTGAGTGAGTGAGTGAGTGAGTGAGTGGTGAGTGAGTGAGTGAGTGAGTGAGTGAGTGAGTGAGTGAGTCAGTCAGTCAGTCAGTCAGTCAGTCAGTCAGTCAGTGAACCAATTCAAACGACCAGATTTAGGCTTTCCAATTGCGGAATAAGCATTTTAAAGACAGAGGTCATCCTCAGATTTGAACTTACGACTTGAAAGTCTACGGTACGGTATGCCTCCAAACTACAATCCGGAAGTGACCCGTGAAGGTCATATGATAATAGAACACGGTTTAGGCAATAGTTTAATATTACACAAATACGAAATGCATGAAGGGAATGTGTCGATATGAGTAACTGATCTAACAAGAACTTTATCAGGAAAGGACCGTGAGTAATGAGGAACTGAGAATTGAGGTGATGTCGTTTTCAGCAGGTAAACTAGAATGTTGGACAATAGATAGGATATTAAGGAATTTTTGAAAATATTAAAGAAATATTAGAGAATTTATGAAAATATTTGGCATATTAGGGATTGCCGATGGTATACTATTGGAATAGTTATCTTCAGGGGATGGTTGTCTTGAGAGTGTGGATATGTGAGGGTTGTCATCGTGTGAGGAGAATGGCTGTCTTGCAAGGGTGTCCATCTTGGATGTCTTGTCCTATAAGTCAGGTGTTAACGATAAGTAATGACATGCCAATGTTACAAGTCAACAGTTAAAGTGCCGGATATGGCAACATCGTGTCACTGTATGAGTGATGTGGCTCTGCGTGGATTCGACTGACTGCTCTGTACCTCTTGGCACGTTGTTGCTTTGGCGACTCGTTTGTCAAAAGAAGATCGTCTAATCAGGAGACTGAAACCTTTAGTTTTCCTGTGATACCCGTTTTACCTTCGTAATCGGTGTTTCCGAAACTGGTGGATGTGTTTCGTTTTGGTTCTGTGAAACGGGCGTAGATATTTTATTGTTTCAGACCAATGCATCAATTCTCTTATTCGTTTGTAATGACATCATAGGCTGATGATTGATGTTTTGCGGGCGCTTTTGCGCACATAATTAGCTAAATCGGCAGCGCGACCGTCAAAGGTAATGAACCGAAGTCAAAGATAAAACACCCTTCAGCAATGCCCACGCCGAGGTTCGAACTCAGGTGGTAGTGATATGTGATCAAAGTATAGTTCGGGGTCGTTCAGGTGATCTGATTTTTAAACGGAGTTTCAAGTAGAGCTCCGAACACATGACGGCCCTTTCTCTCCCTTACACTGGTTCTCCAACAGATATCCGAAAGTGGTAATCCCATTGCCTTCCGTTTTGCAGCTAATAATTTATTACTGAAAATAGGAACCTTTCCCATTTAAGTTTTAATAGTTTGGCAAAACGAGTAGAAATGTAAACTCTGCCAGCTAGTGGAACTGAGAACCCCTCGCTCCAACTTGCTATTATAATACACCGAGATGCAATTCTTAATTCAGTCGGTGGGCCGATTTAAACCCAATAATGTTGCCTATTCGTGTTGATAGGATTGTTCCAGTGATCGAAGGATTTGGCTCACAAAACTAAAACTACATACAAACAGAATTACCTTTGGGCTCTCTGGGTCCTTTTACAAAGCTCACACCAGATGTTGTTGAATTATTGGTTTTATAATGCGTTTTAGCTGTTTTGTCGGGATATTTTTGTTGCATGGCGTGTGTGTGTGTGTGTGTGTGCGTTTGTGTGTTGGTGTATGAGTGTTTGTTTTAGCTGTGTAAGAAAAAGGCACAGTCACAGAGAATCTCGAACCGTGAATTCAAACTCTGGACGTTTCTTCAGCGGACTGTATTTGTGTGTGTTTATGTGTGTGTATCTGTACGTATATGCATATATGTGTGTGTTTCTTATGTGTGTCGATGTCAGAAGAAGACGGTGCTGAATTTCTGTGTGAATACATGCCTGTACGACCTTTCTTAAATTCAATAATATTGCATTTCGATAATTCTTTCAACGAAAAGTTTCATCGATCTACAAATATATTTACAACAAGCTCTCTGCGAGGAAACCCAAACGCAGTCTACGAAAATTTGCAATTAATTCAAAAAATTAAAAACTGCAAAAATATTCCTAATATTTCAAACCCGGGAATTATTAATTAGGTGGACGTGGAAACGAATTTTCGAACCCAAATTCGTGGTTTTGAAGAACATCATTTAAGTGACCTACAACCTTTCGATCTCATTACAACCTATTGTTGTCCTCATCCGGGGTAAGTGATGCTGACAATGTAGTAAGTCGTAAAAAAAAACCAAAACAGTCCCAGAATAAAATGTGCTCCGTATACTTGTATACACAATAGAACATTCATGTAAAACAACTATATTACTGTTGTATTTAGTCGACTACAGGTAAGACGATAAACCATTTGTAACTTGGCGCGTGCAGTGTATATGTTATGTTACGTTTAATAAAGGCGTGAGACAGGTTTTCGTGATGCTTATAAATCGAATAGAATTGCGACTAAATGTTTGTCATCTAAACAAAAAATATGTGGGTGCGTATATATATATATATATATATATATATATATATATATATGTATATATTAGTACGTACAACAAAATGTATTTCAATCGGCCTAAATCGCATGATTAGTTTCATTTGTAAAAACCTTTTTATGCGTATAAATATATATATATACAACTATGTGTGTGTGTGTTCGTGTGTGTGTGTGTCATATGGCAAATAAAATTGAGTATAAAATTGGTGTTTTAAAGTAATCTAAGTATTCATGAATGCGTACGTGAATATTTTCAAAAAGGATTCGTATTCGTATACGATCTCTCCGTGTATTCGGATACATGATATTGGAAAATATTCGTATTCGAATACGTTGTGAAGTATTCACCCCAAATCCGGTGTGTGTGTGTTTTATAAAGATTTTCAAGGCACTGGCACAGGTGTTATTCTTTCATTCAAACAAAAATTATAACTCCAAACTGATTTTTTTCTTCAAATATTTAATTGCAGGTATAATTAATTACCGTTGTGTGTGTGTGACCCCAATATATGTACCCGCACATAGAACCAGCGGCACGGACTCGTGGATTAACTGTCCACGCGAAATACTAGAAAGCCTAAAAATGGCGACAAAAGACTAGTCATAAAGAGAAATAGCCGACTGATAATTAGCGGATATGACGTGTAAAACTGAGTAAGTTATCACTGACAATTGACATGAGGTAGACAAGTGTCAGACATGTGTCATATTGATGAGGACGGTTCTACCTGAGCTTGAGGAGTAATTAACGTAAACACGACAGATATATCCTTAGACTGATATGTAGGAGGGGGAGGTAAGGGGGGAAAAGGTGATTATTAGTGGTTATCAAGTGGCTGATTAGTCAGTCTATCAGTCAGTCAGCCAGTCAGGCAGTCAGTCAGCCAGTTAGCCAGTCAGTCAGTCAGTCAGTCAGTCAGTCATTGAGTCATTCAGTCAGTTAGTCAGACAGTCATCCATTGATTCAGTCAGTCAGTCAGTCAGTCAGTTAGTCAGTCAGTCAGTTAGTCAGTCAGTCAGTCTGTTAGTCAGTCAGTCAGTCAGTTAGTCAATGAGTTAGTCAGTCAGTTAGTCAGCCAGCTAGTCAGTCAGTCAGTCAGTCAGTCAGTCAGTCAGTCAGTCATTTAATCAGTTAGTCAGTAAGTTAGTCAGCCAGCTAGTCAATCAGTCAGTTAGTCAGCCAGTTAACCAGTCAGTCAGTCAGCCAGCCAGCCAGTTAGTCAGTCAGTCAGTCAGTCAGTCAGCACAGTTAGCCAGTCAGTCAGTCAGTCAGTCAGTCAGTCATTGAGTCATTCAGTCAGTTAGTCAGACAGTCATCCATTGATTCAGTCAGTCAGTCAGTCAGTCAGTTAGTCAGTCAGTCAGTTAGTCAGTCAGTCAGTCTGTTAGTCAGTCAGTCAGTCAGTTAGTCAATGAGTTAGTCAGTCAGTTAGTCAGCCAGCTAGTCAGTCAGTCAGTCAGTCAGTCAGTCAGTCAGTCAGTCAGTCCATCAGTCATTTAATCAGTTAGTCAGTAAGTTAGTCAGCCAGCTAGTCAATCAGTCAGTTAGTCAGCCAGTTAACCAGTCAGTCAGTCAGCCAGCCAGCCAGTCAGTCAGTCAGTCAGTCAGTCAGTCAGTCAGTCGGTCAGTCAGCGTAGCACCAGCATTGTCTTAAACAGAGACATCGTTAAGATTAGTTTCGTATAATTTTTGCAAAAAATGCAAATGCCGATAAGAAAATTCTGACGTCATCAGATATTTTCAACAGGGCTACTGGAGGCAATGGCCGGTCCACAGGAGGCGCCACTATCAAACGAGGAGTAATCGTCAAACACGTGATCGAGTTAGCTAACCGGATCCCGTATTTACGATTGCCGTTATTTAATGATCTGTTTACGAGACGAAGGATTCTTTACGCCGCGTGAATCGAAATCGGTCGAATCTCTGAAATGGGTGGCATCCGGCTTTATCGCTGTTCGGCCTTATCCACTTCCGGTGAATGACGTCATCCTGATGGAATCGCCGACGTCGATATCGGTCTCGTTATCGGCGAGAGGCGAGGCGTGCCCGTGATGTCGGCTGACAGTGGCGCCATCTTTAGACCAGCCTAAATACTTGTAGATTCTCAAACAACAGATTACTTTACGCCATTTCTGGATCAGATCCGGATAATGTGTTGGGACGCATTTTCGGCTACGGTTCGGCTCATCTAGATCTATATCCATCTATATCTATATCTGTATGGATATATATATATATATATATATATATATATATATATATATATATATATATATATATATATATAGTCTGTCAATCGGTCTGAATTCTGCTAATCAAGTCATTCATTTAGTCAGTGAAACAAATCAATCAATCAATTAATCAATCAGCCAATCAAACTATCTATCTTTCAATCTATATATCTATCTGTCTATCTCTATCTTGACTCTATCGTCGTTTGTTAGTTTGCTGTCTGTATAATTGCATGCCTGTTTATCTGTCGCGCTGCGAATCTGCTTGTCTAATGTCAGTGTGTCTGTCTGTCTATATGTCTGTCTGTCTGTCTGGTGTCTGTATTTTTGTATTGATGTGCATGCAAGTATTGAATTCTGACTATTTATTAACTACGACATTGAAAAAAAATATATATATATATATATATATATATATATATATATATATATATATATATATATATATATATATATATATATATATATATATAGACAAACAAACAGACTGACTGACCGACTGAATGACTGAATGACTAAGAGAAAAACAAAGAAATAAAGAGACAGACAAACAAGGAGACTATACTAACAAACAAACAAACACTTTAACTGATAATTAAATAAACAAATAAACAAACAGTCAAATAAGAAGGTCAAAAGACAGACAGACAGACAGACAGACACACACACACACACACACACACACACACACACACACACACACACACACACACACACACACACACACACACACACACACACACACACACACAGAGAGAGAGAGAGAGAGAGAGAGAGAGAGAGAGAGAGAGAGAGAAACCCCCCCACACACAAAAATTTCCCCTACATATCTTCTTACACACACACAGAGACAAAGAGAGCAAGAAAATGCAGGTTAACGGAAATAAATATATACACATATAAATACGGATAGACAGACTTTTATTATTATTATTATTTTTAATTTAAAATAGCGCTTTACAATCTGGATATGTCCGAAAATTTAAATTTAAACATTAGAAGTTTCCAAAAAGGTAGGTCTTTAAAGCTATTTTGAAGACTGGAGTTGATTGGATATTTCTGATATGGGCCGGTAGTTCATTCCATAGTTTAGGTCCACTAACGCTGAAGGATCTGCCAGCAAATCTCTTTCTTCTGGTGAAAGGAACCTCCACGGTATATATAGATGTTTCAATTTGTTAATTAGATAAGTTGGAACGTTTCCTAGCAGAGATGTGTGGACAGTTAATATGATTTTAAACCGAATTCGTAGTTTGGCCGGTATAGCGGGTGAAGGTCCTTCAGGCAAGATGCGGCGCTGTCATGTTTTCCTTTCTGTAACAACAACTTGGCCGCAGCATTCTGCACCCGTTACAGTTTCTTTGTGTCTGTGTCTCTTGGAGTGGTCCAGATGTGTAATTACAAGTCCCAGAATAGCTGTGTTTCATGGCTATAGACAGACAGACAGACAGACAGACAGACAGATAGAGAGAGAGAGACAGACAGACATACAGACAGACATATATATATATATATATATATATATAGAGAGAGAGAGAGAGAGACAGTTAGAAAAACAGACAGGCAAACAAAGGTAAACATCATGGCGGACACATCTAATGACACCAAACGGGACACAAGCACCTAACGCCTTCTATTAAGGGACCGTCTCCACGACCAAGTCGGCTATCCATTTCTCATCTTAATGGGTCATAATGGCCTTCTCGCCCCTAAGACCGATAATATCTATTAATGCCAAACCAAAACATGCTCTCTGAACACCATCCCGCCGAATCCCCTTTCCCGCCAATACTACGAATCGTCTGCCCACGTGACCTAGCCGCCATATTCGTCAAGTAAGGCCGATCCCGGGCTAAGCTCGGGCGTTTAATTTTCCCTTATCGGACTGCCGGCTAACACGGAACGTAGCCGAAAGTCTAATTGATCCGGACCACTTCCCGCCCGCGGCTGAAGCTGATCCCGGTTGGTGGAAGGATTTGGCGGGACTTAGTTCGCGTTTCGTCTATCCGGTCACTTCTGAAGAACGGCTGGGAATCGTGAAATTTCCATTTTTCCGTTCGTCTCCCTCACGAATTGAGTCGACTAGCCACTCGTACGGCCTTTCATCTGAATGCATTTAACTATCTGATGGCACCCATCACCCAGAATTCACCCATTTTGTTGTTTTTTCTCCGGTGCCGGCGGCTCATTCTGTTACCGCCTTCCTCGTTTTGATTTCGATGTCTTTGCCGTTTCAATACGGTAACGCGGTGATAGAAAAATCGCCGGGTTCTCGGTTCGACTCTACCAGGTGGCTGTTGTTTCTCTCGCACGGTGACTGATCCGACAGTAAAAAGGCTGAATCATTTCAGCCTAGTAGTCTTGAACGTCATGAACGCGCTGCAACAATGGTTTATGACCGGCCTGTTTTAAATATTCCCACGCAAAAGAGTGGATATAACAAATTCGGTCAATTTGATGTTTTATTAAAGAAAAGCTTAAGGAATTAATCGTTCTGTTTTAAATAGAGCAACGTGCTTCGTTGTTCTCAACCTGTCGCAGGTTGATCGTTAATTCAAGGTTGTAATATATATGATCGTCCAGTGCGAGAGATTATGCGTCTTTCAGTTGTTGCTATGTTGTTATATATATATATATATATATATATATATATATATATATATATATATATATATATATATATATATATGGGGACTTGTGCAACATTACATATGTCTCAGCATGAAAAGTCGCCACTCCGGATTCAGTCCCTCACGGTTTGAGATTCTCTGTGCCTCATTATACACAGGTAAAAACATACCCACCGATTAGAGGCCCAATTAAACAGAAAGCATAGGTCACTCACTCACTCACTCACTCACTCACTCACTCACTCACTCACTCACCACTCACTCACTCACACAATTGTCTTCCATAAGGAATTAAGTACATTCTTGTGTATTACCCCCCCCAAAAAACAAAAACACACCAACAAAAAACCACACACACACACAATCACATACAAACACACTTTCAGGGACACACACGCACGCACGCACACATACACGTACACATATCAGTTAGCTTAATCTACGAATGTATTAGTACCACTGATCTAACATTCATTCGAAACGTCTCTCCTCAAGTTTGTACCATCAACTTACGACAATCCTCTTCAGAAGAAGTAAAATATCCACCTGTGATGTGTTTTGTTTACGTTGTCAGGGAAACGTTCTCGGCCAAGAAACAAATATTGGCGGTGCTTACGGATCAGAGCCGTTTGTGATAAAACGTGGACCGGATCGCAATCGGTAGATTCCTTGCTCGGTGATCCCTAGGGGTGCGTTTTTTGGACGAGGGTAAACGACTTCCAACCAATCGTCTCACGTGATCTGACACGTGTCATGGCGCGGGTCATCCGGGATTTCCAGTCGTTCCCTAGTGACGTTCTGGACAATCGGGTCGCCGTCTGGATCGGCGATGCCCTCCTGCTGAACCCCGCCACGAAAGTCACGTGATTATAAAGCTCGCCTTACACGGGGCGGCGACGAAGCGGATAGCGAAGTCACGTGATATGCCCTTTGACCGATCATTGGTCGGCTGGCCTTGATGTCCGTCCCGGAGTCTCCGTTTGGCTGATGACGACTTCCGAGTGGTCACGTGTCTTATAATGGCTACCATTAGAAGAGAAACAATCGTCCCGGAAGGCATCCATCAGTCATTGAGCTGCACGTGATCAATATGACGACCGAAAGACGGATTTCATCTAAAGCCACGTTACTTTGGAAAATCTCATTCTCGCGTGACTTCATTCAATCACTCCGATCCGGTAATGGACGGTAGACGTAACCGCAAACCGAAATTGCTAAGTCGGAGTAAGTATACTCCAGACTTACGTCATATTGTTAAGTCTTGGGTTACGGTAGAATTACCAAGTAAACTTAGACCGCGATATAACCGTCTAAGCGGAACACGTGACAATTTATCGCCTGACGATTGGCCAGTTATTTAGCTTAGCCAGGATATGTCCGCATTTGCCTGCTCTGGATATTGTAAACATGGTTACGAGAGTTAGTGGGTACGATTTTTTGTAGACACGAATTAGCTTCCAGTTGGGAGAGAGTGAGCGATTGAGTGAGTGAGTGAGTGAAAAAATGAGACAGATGAAGAGAGAGAGAGAGAGAGAAAGAGAGAGAGGGAGGGAGTGAGAGAGAAAGAGAGAGAGAAACAATCTTCGCTAACATCAACCTGTCCAATTCCTTCCGTCTCCTATCAATCGGATTAGTTCGTTTATGAGTACAGCCCACGCGTCACCTTTCAACGGCTCTGATTGGCTAAGCTCCGTCGTTGCGTCATCAAAACCATCGTCGATTTGTAGACTCTTTGTGATGAGAATAATTTATAGACACTAGCAACAAGTACCTCATATTCCGTCGGGTACAAGAGGCAGGGCTAAATAAACTTCATATTCCGTCGGGTACAATAGGCAGGACAAAGGAAACCTAATATTCCGTCGGGTACAAGAGGCAGAGCTAACGAAACCTCATATTCCGTCGGGTACAAGAGGCATGGCTAAAGAAACCCGATATTACGTAGGGTACAAGAGGCATGGCTAAAGAACCCTCATATTCCGTCTGGTACAAGAGGCAGGGATACAGAAACCTCATATTCCGTCTGGTACAAGAGGCAGGGCAAACGAAACCTCATATTCCGTCTGGTACAAGAGGCAGGGCTAAAGAAACCTCACATTCAGTCTGATACAAGAGGCAGGGCTAAAGAAACCTCATATTCCGTCGGGTACAAGAAAAAGAAGAAGAAACAAAATATTCCGTCGGGTACAAGAGGCAGGGCGAAATACAATTTTGGCTATCTAGAGGAGAGGCCACGTGCTATGGCATGTTTTCGTTTGCACTTTTGTTTTTTAATTTCTTTTGGGAATGGGATTAAATTGTTGAAGTTTCTGAATTGCATAAAAATTGAATGTGGAGAGTAATTCGTGCCAGACCAAGGAAAATGTGTTTGGCCAATTAGTTTGTGCATCTGTCAGTCAGTTAGTCAGTCAGCTAGTCAAACAGTCAGTCAATAAGTCAGTCGGTCAGTCGGTCGTTTAGTTAGACAGTTAGTCAGTATGTTAGTCAGTCAATCAGTCGGTTAGTATTTCACTCAGTCAGTCAGTCTTTCAGTCAGTCAGTCAGTCAGTCAGTCAGCCTGTCAATGACTAATTTATTCAGATTTAAGTCTGTCCACACGTGTATATCTATGTCGGTATGTATGTATTTATGTATATAATACATGTATAATTGCTGTGTTGTGGTCAATGTGATGTAAATTTGAGCCAACTACCTGCAGAGTCAAAAAAGCGCGAAGTTGAAACAGTATTCTGACATAGCTGAGTCGGGATTTGAATCTAGGAGTTATAAATATGTGGTCAACCCCCCATTATATATAATATATATATATATATATATATATATATATATATGTGTGTGTGTGTATGCGTGTGCGGGTGTGGGTGTGTGTTTATGTGTTTATGTGTGTATGCGCGCGCATGTGTGCGCCCGCGTGTGCGCGTGTGTGCGCTCGTGCGTGTGTACAAACATGCATATACGAACATACACTCCCCCTACATTTGCATTAAACCAGCTGGTGCCATAACGGGATAATTTAGGAAGGCATTAGGTTGGGCGATAATAGAGTGATAAACCACAGACCAGCCAAGAGCCACTTGTTGTCGTTACATACGGGCTTACTTTTCGCCATCCCTATTGTCTTATCTCATGACTCAGCAATTTAGGACGTGACGAGACAGAACAGAATATCTCAACCGATAATCGCCAACAGCGAGCAACCGTGTTCAGGCACATCCTTAGTCTGAGTACGTTTGGCCGCGAGTAAAGATTTGTCAGTCCCAATTGGCCCGGTTTGAGTATTCATTTCTATTGTCTCGTTTATAAAAAAGACCCCTCCGCTGTACATCGGACAATACGAAATCGGTCGGGTACGATTAGGGGACGATCCGAACCGGTTATTCACCAGCGGATTATTTATATTTCAGTTGATGTCAATTTTAGGCATCTTTACTAACCTAAGAGGCATTTTTACTTTGTTATCTTATCTCTGTGGTTCATCCTTATCTGCTATTTTAAGTTTCATCGACTTTGGCAGCTTCTTGTCGAAAGCCGCTTCCGTCGTGGTGACGTCACGCGTTAATGTGACGGAGTCAGCAATTAGTGGTTAGAATGTCGTCTTAATTTCTGGATTACCTTTCTCTACCAGCTAATTGGGGATGGAGGGGGAAACCTAATGCACTAGTGATAACTACTACAACAACAACAACTACTACTACAACAACTACTACTACTACTACAACTACTACTACTACTACAACTACTACTACTACTTCTTAGAGTACGCCGTACAGTAACCTTCTTACAGATTATATAGGGCGGTATATAAATTACTACTACTACTACTACTACTACTACTACAATTACTACTACGGCTACTACTACTAAAACTACTACCACCACTACTACTTCTACTACTACTTCTACTACTACTACTACTATATACTTATGGCGGGAAGTATGACCAGCTCTCGATGTAAAGACACCGGAATATTTCTAGGATGGTTCAGCTATTAGATAAGTTACACCAGTGAAACTGGCGTATTTTGCATATTATGTAGTATAGATTTAATTTATATTAATATACATTGATTATATTTAGTTATTTTGTATTTCTTGTATTTTCTTTTTAACTGATCACTTGTCGCCCTATATTATCGCCCACTCCAGTGTTTCCCATAAGAACTCGATGTTTTCTTGTGTGCGTTTTATTTTTAATTTTCACTTATTTTATTTCTATAATTATAATGAATTATACTAGAGATCAGTTGCTTGCTTTACGACCCTATGACGGTAATAGCATTTGTTTAGCGATGCGCCCACGTAGTGGAAACATCCAAAGTAGATTGGGTCTGATGCAAGTAATTTGATCACTGTGACAATAACACCATATAATGGCACATCTGTACAAAACGTAAGTATTGGTCTTATAAATTGTCAGGTGATCTGTAATAAATCTGATGAAATATATGATGTTGTTAAGGATATGAATCTTGATGCTCTTGTCATTACAGAGACTTGGATGACTGGTAATGTTTCAGACCAGAAAATTGTTGGTGATGTGACTCCAGTTGGAAATACATTCCATCATGCATCTCGGATTCACAAAAAAGGTGAGGGAGTTGGCATTCTTTTCCGTGATTCTTTGAAGTGTGAAACCCATTTGGACTTTCAGGCTGTCTTGAACATTACCACCTGACTTTTGTATCTGGGGGATAAGTGTTCGTGTAACTATTATCTTACGATTACACCCCACTAAGAAAAATGGCCTGAAAGCAGCATATTTCTTCAAGGAATTTTCGGGATTTGTTGACTCACTTGCTACCAACAGTGGTCATCTGTTGATCTTAGGTGATTTCAATATACATTGGGATTGCCAGAGGAATGCAGATACCAAACAACTGGCTGACATTCTTAGATCTGCCAATCTCAGACAGCATGTCCAAGAAAGAACACATACATGGTCACATCTTACATCTTGTCATCTCCCGTGATGATGACAATTTGATTAAAGGTGTGTCTGTGTCTTCCATGCTGTCTGATCATTTCCTTGTTAACGTTAATATATCTTTACAGAAACAATCTGTTTCAGCTAAAGTTATTTCATATAGAAGATATAAGTCGATTGACAAGGAGGCTTTTCTTGCTGATCTGCAAGTCTCTTCTCTGGTATTGGATCCACCAGATGATCAACATCATCCGGTGGATCTCTATAATAGTACATTGAGAGACATTGCAGATGAACATGCACTTTTAAGGACAAAGGAAATGCCAAGCACAACAGTTCCTACATGGTACAATAAGAACATACAGGCTGCAAAAGACACAGAAGGTATTGTGAGCGGCTGTGTTCATTTTGAAATGTTCA
>JAODUP010000029.1:1115000-1122500 GCA_025642065.1 Paralvinella palmiformis
GATTTGAAAAGGTTTTTGAATAATCGCCATGGGTGACGTAATCATATTTTCGATTATATGTCATTATTATGCGTTGTACTCAAAATACGTTCCATTTAACGAAGAATTGTGATGGCTTAGACGATACACAGCAAATTGTTGGATCAGATTAACAGGTATTTATTTACTCGCGTCAAGAATGGTCTTACAGTTCGTGCTTGAAGAAGCGCTCGCTACACGTCGTCTTCTTGTGCGAAGAATTTGATTACTGACGAGAATCTCTCACTGACATCTTACGTAGGTTTGGATGGATTGTGTTAATATAGTGTTAGGCCATCATCATCTAATGGATTATTATATACTAGCATCTACAGTGTAAACAGGAAGTTGTAACCATCTCGGCATGTAGACAACAGCGTGCCTAAAATCGTGTGTATGTGTTCGCGCGCGCACGCGTGTGTGTTTGTGTGTGTTATGTGTTACGTATATTAAAGGCGTGGGCTCGGGTTTTCCTGATGTTTATAATTCTTACAGAATTATGACCTAAATAGAAAAAGTGTGTATGTGTGTGTGTGTGTGTGTGTGTGTGTGCGCGCGCGTGTGTGTGTGTGTGTGTGTGTGTGAAGCTATCTTCCAATAATCTTAACTCACCATTTCTTTCTTTTATATTATCGTTCATTATGTTTTTATTACAGGCAAAGATCATTTACTACAAGTATAGGGCAGAGTACTTCACACAAATAATCTGGCACTAAAATTGCCTCAAAACCTGATGGCTTCCAACATAAATACATCTACTTGAGAAAACTTAAAACTACAAAATATTGATTTAAGTATATTGGCATATGAGTTATTTTGGCGTTGTGGTTTTTGTGGTTTATGGCCGACGAGAGACTCCTGAGAGGAACACATCACACAGACACAGCCATGAGCCATATTCGAACTCGCAGTCTAAAGACTTTACAGCGCAATATTCTATCCACTGCACCGAAACGCCATCATATTGACATATAAACGTGCACTTAAAAAAATACCACTACCAAAAGAAACCATTACCGCGTAGGTGTGCTTCATTGATTGCATCATGCGATGATATCAAAGAACGCTGATCCTGTACTCTACGGATGTGAGATTCATCCCCCAACCCCCCGCCACCCCCTACTACGCGGTACGGAACCATTGTCCGCAGATTCCGGATTTTTGGTGCGTTTCGATTTTCTAAATTTGATGACTAGACTGGGAATGTCGTAAACAAGTGTTTTAGTTGAGATGGATTATAATGTAAACATGTCGCTTTGATGTACCTTTGTATTGATGTCGATGTCGCGAGATTCCACGGATCCAGGGTTGGAGATTTATACACGTTGTATGGCAAATAACAATCATTTCCTAAGATGCTTGCTTCCTAAGGGACTTAATGGGTTCAGGCACCTATACAAGTAAACATACAATAATACACCAATAAGGGCCTGCCATATATATATATATATATATATATATACATATATGGAGAGAGAGAGAGAGAGAGAGAGAGAGCGAAGGTACGAAATAAGTAATCCGAAATGACGAAAGTACAAATTGGCCTACTACAGTATCGTGCCTACTAACTTTCGCCACTCCTATAAGAGACCCGTTCTGTTCGAAAAGACTAATGCAATGAGGTACTAACAGAGATAAAATTCTAGATAAACCCAGACCAAGACGTGTCCTCGTTGCTGTAAAACAGACCGGAAAGAGTTGATGTTCACGTGACAACACGTCATCAGCCGTAGAGCGGCTTTGGTTTCCATGGTTTCAGTTCTTTACTCTTGTAGTCAAATAGTGGTTGGCATTATTTGTAATTAATTTATTCTTTCCACTGACAACAGAGACCTGGTATATTATAATAAGTGACGTCATGTCCCTACGTCGTGGATTGAAATAAATAAGTAAACGTAATAATGTTAAAGTTTTGGGGGTTAGTGAATAGGTCAAGTTGTGTGTATGTGTGTGTATAAGTGTATGTGTATTTATGTATGTGGGTATGTGAATGTGTGTGTGTTTATGTATATATGTAAGTGTAAGTGCGCGCCCGTGACACACAGACACAGAGAGAAAGAGAGAGAGAGAGAGACCTTGATTATCTCCACCTACAAACAACAAGAGTTATATGTAGACAGAAAAATTGCCAATAGAAGTGTGTGGGTTATGAAATATATATAACAATTACCCCATCTCCCGTTCGTTCTAGCCCCCCGAACACCCCCCCCTCTCCCGTCCATCCTCCCGTCCGCACACCCCCTCCTCCCCACACATCTGAACAAGTCATACTCATTTCTTAGAATTCTTCTTCCGGGAATTATCTCATAATAGCAATTACGTAAGCGAGAAGACGATGAAAGCCAATCAGATGACCAAGTGTGGGAGACATGGGGAGGGGATTTGTCGACCAAGTGATAAATCCTGCTTATTGGTGATGGCCAACACCTGTACCACCTGGCTACAGCTGTTAAAATCACCGGCCATCAGCTGGCTGGAAGGTGATATGGCTAGAAAGGTCCCCCAACGGACACAACGCCCCGTCCCCGAACCGTGGGCAGATAAGTGGCTCCAATCTGTCACCTTAATGCTTCAGGTGCGTCTAATAGTGTCCACACCATTATGGCCGGGTGGCGTGAGATATGGAGACAGAGATAAAGACAGACGGATATACACACAGACAACAAAAGAGAGAGAGAGAGAGAGCGTGTGTGTGTATGTGATATATATATATATATATATATATATAAAATATATATATATATATATATATATATATATATATATATATATATATATATATATATATAAGAGAGAGAGAGAGAGAGATAGAGAGAAAAGATAGATAGATAGATAGATAGATAGATAGATATAGAGAGATTGACATAGATCAATAGATAGACAGAGAAGGATGATGAAGATGATGATTGATGTTTTACGGCCACTGTTGTGCACATTGTAGGCTAAATGGGCCGAGCGACATCCAAACGTAATGAAGCGAAGTCAAAGGTGAAACAACCTTCAGATATGCCAACACCGAGATTCGTACACGGAGGTGCCCCGGAGGCGCCCCAGAAGATACACTCACACACACACACACACACTGTCTTTTAATAGCAATTAAGCTAAACAGTTTTAATAGTAATCGCTTCATGACGCCTGCCCGTTGTAAAAACTGATCTTTGAAGACAGTGACAATTGGGTTATATGGTTTATATAGTATTGCTTTGAAGAAAGATACAGCAATTGAAAAATAGCTATAAATAGGGCTGCTTAGATAATTAAGCTAAACATTCTCACTACTGCCGTGATCTGACTTGGGTGTTTTACACCCAAACTCCACGCCTGTAGGTGATTCGTATTTTGATTTTGCTTGGCGGCTTAGGGACTGGTGAGACATTACACATGTCTCAGCAAGAAAAGTCGCCACTCTGGATTCAGTCCCCTGAAGAAACGTCCAGAGTTTGAATTCACGGTTCGAGATTCTCTGTGCCTGTGCCTTATTATACACAGCTAAAACACACACACACACACACACACACACACACACACACACACACACACACACACACACACACACACACACACACACACACACACCCCCCTCATATATATATATATATATATATATATATATATGATATTCATATTATAAATAATAAAGAAGATGATAGAGATAGGGGGGGAAAGCAAAGGAGAGAGTTTTTTTATTATAAGTAGAAAGGTTTTAAATTAGCGTTTGTAAAGTGATCTTATTATAATTATATATATATATATATATATATATATATTTATATATATATATATATAATATATATATATATATATATATATATCGGTTTAGTTTATGGTCAGAGATATGACTGAGGCATCACTATAAATCAATGTACCCTGTGATAAATCAAAATTTATTTGGTGTTTATTTTGTTTCATTCCTATTACAGTTAAATGTTGCTGAGATACACCTATAGCTGTCTGTCATGAGAGATGGACTACTTGCAGTCTCATTAATTGAAGTATCATTAATTAAAGACCAGTTTCTAAATAGGACACTAAACACTTCTGATCTGTTGAGATCCGGTAGCACCAATTAGAGTTGTGTGCTGGTAGAAGCTTTCAGCTTCAAGTTCGAATCCGTCTCTTGTCTGTGTTTGGGGGATGTTATTACATGGGGTTATCAGTCGACCATATATCACAGATGTGACTGGAGCTAGAACTAAATAAGTTACTGACCAACTTGCTTTCAAATGACTCGTCTAATCTATAACTGTTGATATATATATATATATATATATATATATATATATATTGCCCTTCTCTCTCTTTGTATATATATATATATATATATATATATATATATATATATATATATATTTTTTGTATTATTATATTGCTATTAGTATTAATCTGAATTTATTCTGATTTATACTTATATTATTCATATATTATTATAATATTTAGCTTTTCCATTTTAGGCTTAATCTCTATTGGTGAATTATTGGCCGTAGTGTTCGGCACAAAGTCTGGTATTGATTCAATTATAGTTTCTTGTTTATCTTTAAATTATCCTCTTCTGGATTGTTTTAGAAATTAGTTTTTTTCTGTCATGTTTCTCTAATTATAACGGTAATTAATTATATATGTAATTCCATTTTTTTTAAAATCAGTTTGGAGTTATAATTGTTGTTTGAATGAAAGTATAACACCTGTGCCAGCGCCACCGTCCCACTCTAATCTCCCCCAACATGAAATCCGTGATACCGTTCTTCCAGAGTGCTCCTAACCTCTCTCTCAAAACAAATGACGTCATCCAGCCATTACCGCCAACTCGCCAATGTCCGTCAGCGGCGAGCCGTCCCAACAGGTTGATGCTGACTTCCGGTTAAAGTCTCCGGAACCGGAAGTGACCGATGAGCGAAATCCGATGCCGACTTGCCACTGGCCGACGGCGCTGGCGGGTACCATACGCGGTCACGTGGTATTAAGCTATTAAGAGTGATAAACACACTGGTCGGGCAATAAACATCGTCCGCCATGACGTGAAAATATCCGGACAAAATGGCGCCAGGATCGCTCCGCCATTACCCCGCTCGCTATGCATTACGGATAATTAGTCACGTGATAAATTGTCGGCCGTGTTAAGAGACGATATCCGCTTTGACTGGCGCCATATTGTCGAGAAATCGATTCGCCGATTGTGCGTTTGCAATGTATGAGAGGCGTCACAACAAAGTTGTTTATTTCGACCCGGATGGCTCGCCATTTTCCGCCACAACGGTTTAAGTAAGCGCGCCTCCCCGTCGGCTAATAACTATTGCTCGTATACGGCGGGAAACCCCAACAGGATCCGCCCCGTAAACCCGCCCCCCTTCCCCCCACTGACAATACTTCGATCAGATCCGATTATCCCTTTAACGTCGCGGCTACTT
The DNA here is from genome assembly GCA_025642065.1 of Paralvinella palmiformis. Lineage (NCBI taxonomy): Eukaryota > Metazoa > Annelida > Polychaeta > Terebellida > Alvinellidae > Paralvinella > Paralvinella palmiformis. The sequence continues at coordinate 1,120,427 of JAODUP010000029.1, forward strand.
AAGTTCCGTCGACGAGGTTAACGCGGTCACGTGTTTGATTCGCATTAACTGCCGGGGCGGATACCGTGCGCGGAGTCGTTTGGGGGTGGGGGGGGTTGCAGTTTGGCAGGCTGGCGGCGGCAGGATTCGCCACTTAAGCAGGTTGTGGTCGCTGGAGTCCGATTTATTTTCTAAGCTGGCGATAATAGGCTAACACCCGTGCGTACTCAGATCAAAATGATATCAGTTTTCATTGATATTTGAAGGTCACCTTAGAGCATATATGGGCTTTTGATGTACAAACCCCGCCCCTTTACTTCACCCCCCCCCATGTACGCCCTGTCCACATCAGATGGATGGTTTATACTAAGCTGAACCCCACAATTAGATATCATTCCCGCGTATATACTGTGCCTTAGCACGCATGCGCCTACCTCGTAACCGTCGAGCCTCTTGGACGCACGCACGCACGCGCGCACGCACGCATACTAATGCTATTTTATTTTTCAAATTTCTTAACATTATTTTATTCGATGTGGATGTAACTCGAAGTACTTGTTATTGTGGTGTTAAGACAACCTCTCCAAGAAACATCAATCCTTTTGCGTTATTAACATGTTCAGGCTAATAAAGAGGCACATAGACAGGCACATAGACAGGCACATAGACAGGCACAGACTGTCTCGCGCTTTTCGGTTCTAGTATTCATAGAGAGCACTGTGGGAAAGGTACACCATCCTACGTTTGTGGTGCTCTGTAGCACTGATTACAGAGTGTAAACCAACTGGGACCCGACACCATTTCGGCTTGTTTTGCACGAGTCCGGTGACCATAACCATTAAGACAACCCAGCCCATATAATAGAGAAGTACGGGGTTACCTTCACCAAAGGCTGCACACTACAGCAACCACCAATTGTTTATCGGCAATACCATTTTATCTGCAAGTTGACGCCATACTGTAATCGTCAGTGAAGAACGACGCCAGTTTGAGACCTTAATTTTGATTGGCCGGCAAATCCGGCCAATGAGAAGCCGCCGTTGTTGGGCGGTAATATGGCAATCTTTGACAATCGATATGGCGGTATTAATGTCGACTTTTGCTGATGGGCAAACATCCCAAATTGGATTCCAACACCACACGTGGCTGTTTGAGATGATATTGGTAAACACTGCGATAATGACCTATGTAAACATATGGGACCCTCTAGTAAGTCGGTTGTTTAGCTCACCGTACAGCTAGATAGAACCGTTATTACGATCTTTCGACTGAGATAAGGACATGCATGCGCACGTGAGTACGTGCATACGTGCACAACACGATGCTTAAACATACGCAAAAAAATTGTCACAACCCTAAAATACCAGGACTTATAGAGTTAAGGATATGGGCCTATTAGTAAATATTCAGAAAGGCAAACTGACGTCTGCACACGCACGGACTCATGCACATACACACACACACACACACACAAAAAGTTTCGAAGGATGTTTAGATATGTTGATGCTCTGTGCCTGTTGCCTCTTACTATGTACCCTAAACACACACACACACACACACACACACACACACACACACACACACACACACACACACACACACACATAAATATACACATATACATACACACAAAGATATATATATATATATATATATATATATATATATATATATATTGAGAGAGAGAGAGAGAGAGAGAGAGAGAGAGAGAGAGATGAATTTCAACAATACAATATGCTTGCCTTCAATTACTTGATGCATACTGCCTACAAATAAATTACACAAGCTACAGCACGGGGATGTGGAAGGTCCAACTGCGACCTTCATCGATTAGCCGAAACTAGATTCAAAATAAAGTTTTCGTTTATCAGGAATGATGAAACTAGAATTGTCGAAATTAACTTATATCGAGCTTAATGTTGGAGATGAATATTCGCATACATTAACATTACAGACGTTTTAATTGGACGGGGTGCGCTTAATTAAAGTGTCTACGATAATTCTTCGATAAAAAAGAAATTCGATTTAAGAGCTTATTGGTCTGATTTAAAATTTGCCATAGATGACATAGTTTGTGTTGGAATACTTAATATTC